>LGRX02028690.1:0-137786 GCA_001247695.2 Cymbomonas tetramitiformis | reverse complement strand
GATGGTGAGGGAGGAGGAGAAGGTGGCGGTGGAGGTGACGGTAGTGAGGGAGGAGGAGAAGGTGGAGCCATGTTCGGTACGTACTCGATCTCGTCGTAATCGACGGCCACGGCGGTGCCATTGATTTTGGTCACGCACGCCGCGTCGGGATCCGACGTTTGGCTGCAGAGCTTTAACGTAGGCACCAAATCTTCGTCCGCACAGCACGCGCCGTTTGTGTCGCAAGTGTCTTCGTAAAATCGAATGTCCTCACGATATCCCGGGCTTGTACCCCAGATAGAGCAGCTCGCAGGCAAACAGACGGAAGAGGTGGCGTACTGACCGGAATCGTAGAAACCGTGATGATTGGTGAGGCAGTTTTTACCGTTGGAAACGAACGCGTTTGCAGCGCTCGCGCGATTAAGGAAATCGGAGTACATGGTGGACCCCGCGGCGCTCGCGGCGTTCACGAGCGTCAGAGGGCCGGTCGTGGAATCGACGTTCATCGGTAGGATGGTGGCCTCTTTCGCCATAATCACCACGGTAAGATCGGTGGACATGGCCGAACCGAACTCCGTGTCGTACGTAACCATCGGTGTGTCTACGCTTCCGCAAGTGCTGAGCAGGTAGCAGTCCGCCTGACCGCTGGGAGGCGAGGCGGTCTGATCGTACACCAACACCGCGAAGTAGGATTGAATGTCATTGCTGAGGTAGGATGCGCAGGACGCCGTCTTCATGGACATGCCTTCCTCGGCAACAGAGATCGCTCTCATAGCGTGCAATCCTGGGCAGACGTATGTCTGTGGGCTGCCCGGTGCCATTCCAAAACTCTCCACCTTGTAGATATTACCGGTACCGGTCGACGGATGCTGATAACTGATCATCTCCATCCCGGTGACTTTGGACCATATGCACATGCCGATACTGAGGGCGGTGGACTCCAACAAGCAGGAAAGTCCTTTCGTGCCGCCGTTGACAGCCTGCAGCAAGTTACGTCGTCGATCGGAGGGAGTGTACGGTCGATACACATGCGACGTGGCCGACAAAAAGGTCGCGCCGGAAATCTCTTTTCCCTGATGCTGAACGACCTCCGTGCGAAGCTTAATTCCCAGACGCTTCTTGTTCACTGTGCTCTGCAACGCCTGAGTGCCGCAGACGTACTCTCCTCCGCCGCACGCTTTGGTGATCGTATCGTACTCCACCCACTCGCACAACGGATCCGTGGCGCACGTGTAAAAGCAGTATGTATACTTGGCCAACACGCCATATTTGAGCGTGGCGTTCGCGCAGGTGTAGTGCAATTCGGGATGATCGATAGGATCGGTAAGTTTGCCGTTGCTCATCGTCGGCACGAGCTGCGCCATGCCGTCGATCAGCGTCGGCACCATCACCGTGGTGTACTCGAATCCTTCCAAGGCCTGCTCGGCAATTACCTTGTGCACCTTGCTCATATCGCTTACCAGAGCGAAGTCTGTAGCGAGAAGAGGGAAATTGTGATAGGAAATGTCGAGAGTGCTGTATTTCTCGGACTCCGTGTCCACATTGACGGAATTGATCGTGCCGTACTTGCCCAGCGTGGTTTTGAAGACGCTGAGAGCGTCGTTCTGCAACCACGAAATGGTCTGCATCGGGCGTGCGGCGTTGTCGTCGTCCGCCATCCATTCGATGCGAGTCAGCACGCTGGTGTCCACCAGATCGACGTCCAAACTCAACACGATGATCTGATCGCTCTTCATGCCGGTCGATTGATCCAAGAAGGTCTGAATGTAGTCCGCCGTGAAATTCGCTCGTCGCTCATTGGTCAAACCGTAAACGTTCAATCCGCGAAGGTACACCCGAAATTGCTTCACCACGGTTCCATCGGTAGGCGCGAACGGCGGTCGCGGTGGTGGAGATGGAGGAGGCGGAGGTAGCGGACTCGGGGGATTTGGAGGTGGAGGCGGTGGGGGATAGAGACACTCGCACAGACAGGTCCAATTGCCAGTGCAATCCTGAGTGGTCGTCTCCAGCATGTTGTAAAAAAGCGATCCACCCAAATAAACGCCGCAACCGGCCGGAGCTTCCAGAGTGGAGATGATGTTGATGTCCACACCGTAATGCGTCGCGATCGTTTCGCACTCCTCGACGCTCTTGATATTCACGTGACCGTTGGATAAACAGGTGCCACTGGAGAAGGCGTCGGCGGCGATGCTCGATTGAGAGTTCTCGCACGTCAAATTTACCAGTTCGGAGATGAGCGCCGTCGGTTGCGGCGGTGGAGGCGGACTGAATGGTGGTGGTGGGCTGGGTGGAGGGGGAGATGGAGGAGGAGGTGAAGGAGGAGGCGGAGGAGAAGGGGCGGTGGAGAAGGAGGAGGGGAGGAGATGGAGGCGGAGGAGATGGCGGAGGCGGAGGTGAAGGAGGAGGAGGCGACGGAGGAGGAGATGGAGGAGGAGATACGGCCTCCAAGTATACATAATCCTCGTCGTATTGCGCCCCGGATGTGAACTTTTCGCAGAATCGGTAATCCACACCTTCGATGATAAAGTATGCGCCGTTCCATCCGTCACCGTCGGTATCCAGACACTGCACCTTAACGGGCGACGCCAAACAGCACGACGCATAAGCTGTGATGTTCGACTCGTCAGGCATGCTCGATGAGGCAGTAAAATCGCAATCTTGAAAGATGGTGCTCGCGGACATCGTGCTACTGATTTTGGTTCCGGTGTACACGTCGATCTTTCGATCCTCGCACTGACCCAAAGGCGGCGGTGACGGGTGAGTGGGCGATACGGTTGGAAAACTGGTAGTTGGACTCGCTGATGGATTAGGCGTGGGGCTGTTTGTAGGAGACTTCGTGGGTGATACTGTCGTCGGGGAATCGGTGGGTGATTCCGTGGTAGGGCTTACTGTGGGTGGTGTGCTGGGGCTTGGTGTGGGACTCGTGGTCGTCGGTGAGTCCGTGGGACTTAAGCTTGGAGAGTTCGACGGCGAAACGGTCGGCGATTCCGAAGGGGGAGGGCATTCGCACACGCACGTCGAATCCGATGCGCTGCACAATGTCGTACTCGTGTCGTCCACGTTAAAACCTCCGGTGGTGTCAGTGGCGTAGCAACCGGAAGGACGAATACCACTGCTTACTTGAAAGTATTGTCGATGATCCCAATCTTCAAAAATGGTAGCGCACGTCGTTTTGTTGATCATAGTCGAATAACCGGCGGCTTCGCACGTGTCATAAGTTTGCACCAATGCGTGCGTGGTTGTACCGTCATTACAGTCCGTGCCGAAATATGAAGGTTGTTCGGCCAGGTGCTGGGAATGCTGGTGCTCGCGATGACACAAACACTCGTACCCAAGTTCTCCGCAGGATTTTGTGCTAGCGAAGTCACTGTTAAAAACGTAAACCCCAATACCTGCGTCGATGATGCAGCCCTTAGCTATACTCGAATCATTCATGATACTAAACGAAGCTCCGGCATGCGCCGCGAGCTCTTGGCACGCAACGGAATCCTGCTCGTCGTATATTTGTGCATCCGCACATGTGCCGCTCGCCACTTGAACGTGAGTTCCAATATCGCAAGAGGCCGCCAACTTATGCGTATCGTGAGGAGGTAGCGACGGGGATGGAGGAGGTGGCGAGGAAGGAGAAAGTGCGGAGCTATTGATGCATACACACAAATAGTCGGCGTCGCACTCTACACCTGTACTTAATTTGTTAAAGAAGTAAACGTTGTTAGACCCGGTCTTACTACATCCTTCCGGTAAGGCTGAATTCTCACCACTCAAGTAAGTTGCTGATTGATCGCCGGCATACGCCGCACACTGGGATTCCGTCGCATCGACACTATCAGAGTCACACGGAAAAGGCACCCGGTAGATGTCTTCTGAGCTCTGAGCGTACACGGAAACGGCGCCCGAAGACAACGCTAAGGCAAAAATAAGCTGCGACCAACGCATGTCGAGGCGTCCGAGTTGTACAAAAGATATCGAAACAAGGCTGTAGCCCGCACGTATATTTATATAGGTTAGGACGCTGTCTTCAACAACTAGGATTGAAGGGCGGTACGCGTCTTAGATAGACGATCCGTCCCGGTGCTTCGTTGTCGATGAAAACGCGACGTCTTTGCTTTATGGGTTATTGACTGTGACCACATATATATATGCGGTACCCCTTAAGTGTCTCATATAAGGATCTCACGCTTATCGGGGACATTTTTTGAAGGGGCCCTGCTTTGTTAAAAAACAGGAGAGATGAAAGGTTTGTGGATTGCTGTTTTTGTGTCGTGCGCGGTCTTTCCCAGATTGGCTTTCTCACAATTCATCGACGTCGAAACCACACAAGCGGACTCGCACCGAACGCTGGTGTGCGGCGTTCCGTCCGTTGAGAGCGTGCAGACCACTTCGACTAACGACGAAATCCGTGCAGAGATCGACGTTCCGCTTCCATCTAAGGACGAATCCGATGAGATCGCTTTCGCTTTAGTATTTGGTAATCTATCCGTGGCGAACAAAAAATTGGCAGGTACCAATCCTCTCAGCGATCTCGATTTGATATTCGATCCAAGCGGTACGGCGTTTTCTGGACTCATCACCGATAAATGCGACGATACCTATCTCAACGAGGCGCAACGATCGCAGCATTATTACGTGGACGAGCGCCAAGAGCCGAACATGCATGTCGCGATGATCGCTAACAGGCGAAGATGCTTGCAGACGCGGTATTCGGCAAACGACGTGAACTGGACCTCGGTCGTTCAATCTCTGCCTGCCGCGGAATGCGGTCTCGGAATGGCAAAATGGTACGTCACTTTCAACATTGCGCGATGGTTGTCAGCCGTCAACATGGACGCCAACAGCGTGATCAAGGAGTTGGTCAACGGAGGCCAGCTGTACACTTTTCCCATGCGCATCTTCGTCACGGCAACCTCCAAGACGACCACTTATCCCGAAACTTTCTACTCGTCTTATCGGTTTCAACTTTTCCAACGATCGAGCGTTTTTTCGGCTCTGTCCGTCAAAGAGACGCAGATGGAAGGCTACCGAGCGCACTTCATAGAGAACTTCGTTCAGGTCATGGGAGATTCGCAGCTGCTCGACATCAACCCCCTGCTATCCGAGGGACGTCGCGAGTCCTTCGTCAAGCTGACTTTCGATCTGGTCTTTTACAAGGAAGCGGACCATACCGCTATGCCCAAAATCGAGACGGACATCACCCGATTGCGAATGAAGATCGCAGAAGATACGTCTCCGTTTCGCCTAGCCAACGAGAACGGCGTCATCAAGGACGACGGCACCGCGTGTCTGACCATCGGTGACGATGTCAGCACTATGACGACCGTCGATCCCAAGAAGGTTCTAGAAACCGACACAATCTTTCAGCATACGATCGCATCCAAGAACGGCTCTTTCTACAAACAAACGCTCAGCGTGGTGTGCTACCTCGTGGTGTACGAGGACAATCAGAAGACTGCCCTCTCCATGAACACCGATCTGGTGGTTCCTTTGCGTTTGGAGTACACACACACCTACACCGATATAAACACGGGCACCTTGATGACCGATCCCACGCGTGATCCCATCGCAATCTTTACACAGACCATGAACTTCGAAGCCATCACAGAGTTCCAGTACGAGACGCCACTCAAAGGGCTGGTGTACAAGATTCCTCAAGGTAAGATTAACAGCATCGATCGTCGAACGTGGACCGAAAACGACGTACGCATGTCAATGATTAACGCCTTCGGCACCATCGATGAACCTCGTCAAGTGAGGTCCGTCTCCGTGGACACTCCGATTGCCGGTGCGATAACCTTCCAGAACAACGGCGACATGGGTCGATACAATTTAAAGCTCATCACCGGTTTTCTCATGGCCAATATGGTACAGACTAAACAATTTCTTCCGCACGTCGCCGGCACCAATACGGAGGCCCCCATCGACGTCACGGATCCCTGCAATCTCATGACCTTCAAGTCGCAAAATGACATCATCGGTCTGAGCACCCTATATTCCGACACCGAATCGGACGTATACACCGGACGCTTAAGTACTGATGTCAAGCATCTGCTCGAAGACGTGGACAAGAACAGTTTTTACGTTGGTAAAGAACTTTTTGAGATCAATCAGATTTTGAAGACCGACCCGTTCACGTCGAATTACTTGTTGCGCGAGGCCTCCGGAGCGCAGGACGTAATATTTTTACCGTTCCTTCCAAAATTTAGGATCGCCAACAATCGCGACGTCGATACCTACGAAACCAGGGTGTGCATGATCGTGGAAGTGGAACCTTACACAGGTGGCGTTCTGCCCGCGGCGGCGAGAAGGCTTTTGGTCGTGGAGGGACGCAGCACCAACAATCATCAAACCAACGCGATCGACAACAAGTTCACAATCACGAGCGCGGATTATCGCGTTACTGCTGCAAACTTTTCGAGCTCCGAACGTAATAGCGACGTTAACGTGGTTGTCAACGTGAACGCTCACGGTACCGACGATGACAGCTTCACCAACACCAACTGGACTTTGAGCGTTGTCATTATGGTTTTGGGTGTTCTTTCAGCAGCCCTCATAATCATCATGGTTATTCTATCCATGTTTATTAAGAAAAAGAAATATGAAATTGAGACACAACAAAAAAAGCAACAGGGCTAAGATACATGATTTAAATGACATCATATCGCATCCAAATTATGTATTTACGTGTACAAACAAACACGCATTTTACGTTTTTTATGCGACGCATGAGCAACGCAAAGTTACGTGCTGCCGATAAGTACGACGCGAGTATTTGTTCAGTACAAGACCGTGAAAGTATTTTTTGTAGCCAATAAGACCACAATAATCCTCTGTTGATAGATAGCGAAACACAAACGACGCACGCAGATCTTTGCGATCATCATATTGGATGCCACCACCTTAAACATGATATATTGTCATTAATACGTTACGAGGTCGTCGTGCATGCGTTGTGCGTTTTTGTTGTTGTATGTGTGAAATAAGCCTTTTTCCCGATTATACATATTCAAAAAATCTTTCGTGCACAACTACAATTCTTAATATTTTGTGCTGATCGTTACATCATCTTGCAATCTACGAAGTCCCCAATATACCATCCACGCTAACGCGCTTTTGCTAATTAGACCAAACGCGGCGTGAGCCATCTCGCATCGAAGTTTTAAAGACTCGTTCGGTAAGGAGTCTTTTATGCTATGCTCTCTCAAGCTAAGGTAGTGCACGTACGGAAAAGGTCCCAAGAAAAGAATTAGCAGAACTATATTAATAGAGTACACAAAGTCCGGCGGATTGCTTTCGCTCGCATCGATCGCATACACGAACGTCACGAACACGACAATCCAAGCGTAAATGCACGGCGCGATCGCGACGTAAAAGATAATGCGCGCACGCTTTTGTGCTTCTTGATTTGTTTCTGCGAAGGTGATCGTCAATCGTAAGGTTCCATCTCGCGTTAGCCATGTGATTATAGCAAAATAGAGTACGATCCAATAAGCCGCCACTGTGATGTAGGACGGTATATTTTCGTTTCGCGCGTATACAACGATTGCCGCAATCACGGTCAGCCATGCCCATAACACAAAAAAGTTCATTCGCGCTAATCGCTTGGCTTCGGTCACACCTTTTGAAGACGAGGAGTTCTTTTTTTTTTTGTTCGTGAGAAGATGCTCGTACGCTGGTCAAGCAAATGTCCGACAGAAGACCTAGAAGTATCGTGAGCTGAATAGCACCGAAAAGTGAAAAGAGGGAAAATATGTCGTATATGCCGTTGAGTATACCAATCACGACCATCATGATCGGAGCGGTAATAAGGTAATCGCACCATCTATACCAAAATACACCAAAGGATTTTTGATATTCTTCTGCAAACCACGGATCAAAATAGGAGTACAATCCTTGAATAGAATGTTGTGCTGCGCTTATTAACAAGAATAAGTACACCAACGACACCACGTTGAAACTGAAGAGCTTTCGACGCTCAAGCTGAATACGAGTTCCGTCATCGCTATAGTTTGCATGATCCACCGTGATCGATATATCACCAGACGGCGTTAAGTAGGCTACGCATAGAGCTTGAACGTAAAACGCGACAAATATGCAAAACTGATACAGCGTGTATCGACTGGAGTGAGACAAACGCAACCTTGACATCATAATAAATACAATATTTTATACCGTTTCAAACATGTATTATGCGTTCTTCGTGTTCGCGTACAGGTATATATACAAGCAGATTAGCGTATGAAAGACAATGTCCAATTTTGAGATTGATCCTTTTTTCGCACATATGATCCGATGGTATTGACAAACCGTTTTACGGTCCTCCTAACTTTCTTAGCGGTACCTCTAGCTATCGGCACTTTGCAAACGATCGAACTTTTTCGGACTCACTCCCACGCTCTTCATCAACGCGGTTTGGAGGCGCGACGTCTCCTACTCTCGGTTTGCGTCAATCACGAGGGCGACCTAGTTCACTGGGCCACCGATTTTTTAAATTGCGCGCTGGTGCATAAAGAGGCCACGGACGACACCATCATGCGCAAAGCCGCTCTGCTCACGCTGCAGGACATGTGGTTTACTATCGAAAACGAATTTTCGCGAATGTTGCACGCCACGCTCCGTATAGTGCATTCTCAGATTTACTTGCTTGGATTGGGAACTATATGCGCTTTTTCGACCTCTTTCTTGATTTGGCAATACCGTAAACTTTTATTATCGAAATCGCATAATCTTCCAGTATCAATACAACCCAAGATGTCGCATATCGGATATTGCAACGACGATTTGCCACTGCACAACATGAGCGCCTTTAAAGATGCTTACTTTTAAATGTTTCTGCTTTACAATGATTTTACGATTACTGTTCTCGTTGCATTCTTGCAGATTTCATCACAAAAGTATCAAAATTGCATATTTGATGTCTTATGAAGCGTGTTTTATGCATCGAAGACGTCGTCACAGCATGACCGAATATCCGCTGCTCATCGCACCGCCCCCACCTTTATGCATGGTCGTGTAATTCACGGGTTCCAAGTATTTGCTGAGCCCTCGACGTACCTTGCCGCACCCAGGATAAACTCTCTCGCCCCAATGCCCGGTATTTAACGCGTCACACGGTCTATGTACCCCGAGTTGTGATTGTAACTTGCCTGATGACCTTGAAAGCATACGGTATTCCCCCTGCTCGCGGAATCGAAATAAGGCATATCACCGTTGGGTGCGGTCTGCGCATGAAAATTGTAGTGATACTGGTAGGCCTTGCATGTACTGAAGTGTGGAAGTTTCTGTGACACCAGACACGTGTGCGGCTCAAAACTACCAGTCACCGATATAGGATCTGCTCCTCAAAACCGATCGCGCACGCGTAAAGCGACGGCATTTTGTCCGAGTACGGGTCCACATTATCCGACATCGTGCCATCTGTAACCACCTTTTTAAATTCGCTACCGGCGCCGCCGACGTAATTAGCACAGAATATATCTTCGGCGAGATGCACGTTCATAGGTCTGTACACAATAGACTTTTCATAAATTGTAAGATTGCCGTAATGCATCTTTTGCACCACGTTATCGCTTAATTGAAAATCGTAGTGACCGATCAGCGTTTCGCCCGTCTCTGCGCCCGATTTGGTCAACACCGCTGTGCACATTTCGTATGTTTGGTACGGACGCAAGAGAAGATATCCGAATGGGAACATCACATTTCCGTCGATCAGTTTTTTTAAAAAGTCGCTGTTAACTTCTTGCATGCAGAATAACAGGTATACCATAAGCGCGTGCGGTTTAGAACGTAGCCTATTGTCTAAAGCTTCTGTCATCCGCTGCAAACAGCGCTGAGTCGTTTCGATGATTCGACCTGAAGTGTGGTCGTGCGCTCTAAATGACGCAGAGGATGCACCGTCTCCGGCAAGATCGAAACGAAGTCTTCGTTCGTCACCTGCTTCTGGGACCTTCTTTACAGAATCACAGTAGTTATCGTAAATCTCATCGCACGAATCAATCGATGAATGTCGACGTTCATCGTTCAAGTAATGTAAAAAATTAGAAAGAGTATCGACCGGATTTAAATCAATTGTATTCCGTTTAAATATAGACTGATTCCTTTTAAAACTTTGGGGAGCTTTGAATACCGTTTTTATATCGTTTGCCGCACGTTTAATTTTGCACTCATCATCCTCTGCTGTTTTTGACGTATGCAGGTCGGCCTCGTCAAAACTGATAATGCCATGTAAAAAGTTTACTCTGTGAGAAATTTCCTCGCTTGTATCATCCAAAAGTGTGTGAATAACTGCATACGTTTTTTTTAACTGATCAACAAAATTCTTGTAAAATTCGTCTGTGTCAAGATACTCAATAAGGCCGTTGTTAATAAAGAAATCTCCTAGTTGTGAAGTCGTCGACGATTGTTGCTTTAAGGACGCGTTCATCATTTCAAAAGTATAAGCCAAGTAGAGTTCACAAAAGAATATATTTCGACACATTTGTTTATCAGAACCGTCGAAAGATTCCATCATATTTCCATAATCGCTCTTGCGATATAAAATTGGTAAGCTTATGAAATAATGTTCTGCGGCTTGTACAAAACAATTGTATTCCTCCATACTTGAGTTATTCATCAAGAAGATGCACGCTTTTAATTCATGACTATTTACATGGCGATCGTCTTTTAAGTAACTGTCAAAGGATTGACCTTCTAATGGTTTGTGTTTTGAAACATAATTTTTCAGTCGTTCGAATATACAGTCCTGCGATGATGTTGACGGAGCCGCTGTCATCTCATGAGTTGCATCTAACTCTACCTTGATTTTGCATTCCTTGGTTCCAATTTTTGCAAATAAGAGATCTACAAGATCGTCATCCGTTTTGAATATTCTCATATTATTCGCATTTTCAATATCGATTACATCAGTTGATGAAATATGCACGTTTCTGGGTAACGTATGTCTCGCAATGCAGACGTTAAACATATCTTCCTCCTTTTTGAAAATACCAAGCTCTTCCGATGAAAAGATATTGCTCAAACCTCCTGTCATATGCGCGTAGGATCCGATGATTTTTGCACATTTTTGACTCTCGTACGTTCGATTATTATTGACGACCGATAGCTCCTGTATTCCCCGATAGGTGTTATATCCGACGGGAACACAATGCTGGACTTTAGGTTCAGGGTTATTATTATGGGCTCTGATAGCCCCTAGCCTGACCTGTCTCTGATCGGAACCGTGACTCCGCTAGTAGCTAGGATGACAGTACAGTACTGTACTGTCAGTCATCACTTCGTATTATCCGGGTTTCCGAGTTGCATGATAAAAGCACTCGGCCGGACTGATTATGGGAGCTTAGCCAGTTTTACCCGAGCGGAACACCTGTTCTCGCAGGTTATGCGCGTCACCACTTCCCTAGTAATTCTGATGGCACAGCGCCTAGCTGTTGCCATGCTTGGCTAAGTTTTGACACAGAGATGGGGTGGGCGCCCCCTTAGGCAGTAGTTCGTCTTTTCGCGGTATGGCCTTCTTTTGAAGTGGAGATCAGTTTTGTGGAACATTTATCGGCAGCAGTATCGTCGCTCGCTATGGCTTCTTCTTACGTTTCACCTGGCCGGTGGAGAGGACACTCCGCGTATTGTGGCTCGCAACCACTTTTAGCCAATCGGCTCATGACCTGTTTGATGTTGTTCTTGTTGCTGCGGCTTCTGCAGGGATTGGCCGCTGCATTTTCCGATCTTTCTACTGCCGCCACGCTAGCCCACACTACCCATCTCACCGTCATTTTTACTATGGAGACTCCGATTGGACCACGCACACGCGCTAGAGCGCGGAAACTAGCCACCATTTTTGATGATGTTGGGGCACTGAATGCGGCTACGCCATCGACTCCGCATTTGGCTTCGGGAGAGTCTGAGGCGTCCACTGCGGCAGCCGTACTTTTGCAGAGGTTGCGCAGGGACTCTTTCGATGTTCAGTGTGCCAAGACAGCAGCAACAAAAGTTCTGGGTGACAAAACTGCAAAATTTAAAGGCAACGAGAATTCGGCTTCGGACATTTTTTCGCAATTGGTATCCGAGCTGCAGCAGCTGTTCACGCTGCAGTCGCCTGCGTTTGCACCCCTGTTTGAACTGACAGCTGCTGACGCCCCTGTTCTGTCTGCTGCGAATGAGCTGTTATACTCTGTGCTGCTGCTGCTGACTGCGCCAGGGTCTCCTGCCCGTAATTGGGTAGAGGCTTCTGGCTCAGATGTTCCTGCCGATGGTAAACGTGCCACCCTCGAGGTGGTGCGTATGCTTGCGGATGTATCGACCCCGTTCGATGCGTTTGCAGAGCTGCTTGAGGTTAGGATCTCTGATGAGCGAGACCCTGACTCTGACATTCGGCTGTTTAACAGCTGCCTTCGGGATGCACAGCGTCTACAGGCGCTGCCCGAGGACGTTGTTAAACGGCAATTCATCTCTGCGCTGTCTGGGCCGGCTTACGCCGCGCTGGTTGACTCGTTTGCTCGAGCTGACCAGCGTGCGGCTGTGAGTCTGCTCACCTTGCAGGCACGAGTCCGTGAGCAGTACCGCTGTGGGCGGCTCTCGGGCAAGCGCACTGCGGGGCGGCCCATGTCTGTTGCATCTTGCACCACTGACACTGGCCTGGCTTCGGCCATTGATCGGCTCAGTGCTCAGTTGGTCAAGTTGCAGCGGGATGTCGATTCCCTCAAGAAGGGTGGCTCCAAGCCCCCTGGGAAACACACTCCGCGCAACTTCCACCGACCTGGAGTGCAACCGCTTGCTCACTCCGCCTCTTCGGAGGTGGCTTTTGACAAGCGGTCTGGCACCTTTGTCCCAACGTGCAGGCACGAGAAGTGTCGCGCCGTTGGGTCAAAGCATTGGCTGAGTGAGTGTCCTCACAAGGACACTCACCCAATGACCATTTCGGCATCCTACTGCCAAGCCGTTGAGTCTTATGACTCGGACGTGCTTGCCCTTCGTTTTCAGCGGTACTATGACGCTGGGGATGAGGGGTCCATGGAGCACTTGTGTGCTCTCGTGGGGCAACCTGAAATCTGTGAGCTGTCTGCGCATTCCTTTGCTCCAGAGCCTACGGCTCTGCAACAGTTCAAGGATGCCGCTGCCTCTGCTGAGTCTGCACCTGATGAGCACCTGTCCATTGGCCGTGTTGCATTTGCTGAGGTCAGCGGTCCGCTTGCTGGTGGTGTCGCTGAGCCGGCCGCCAGCAAGCGGCTGCTGCCGAAGGCCTCTGCACCCGTGCATCGTGAGCCGGGTGGCTTGCATGAGGTCAGCCGTACCGCCTTCGTGCCGCCGTCTGCCTCTCTGGCTCTCGGCCCGATGGCTACGGCTGACAACTCTTTCAAGACATTCGACACTATACACCCTGACTGGTTTGACATTGACCCTGAGCCTGTTGAGGTGTGTGATTCCGATGATGATGGGGAGGGCTCCAACTACTCTCCTGGTGTCTGCCTGACTGAAATTGAGGGGGGTGCACCGCCGACGGCTGCGGCATTTCGGCGATTCGGAGTCCCCAGAGGCTCCAGGCCATTTGGCATCGGTGAATTTACTCTCAGTCTCTTCATGGTGGCTACATTTCTCTTCAGTGCTACGGCGATGCCGACACTCGTGGTCGGCGGTGGTGTCAGGGGCCTGGTTGAGCCCGGAGCCACTTACGATTGCGGTGCGGTTCGTCTCAGTGATGCATTACCGGATCCTCTTTGCCCGCCTGTGGTTACTGCTGGTTCGTCAATGCCGCAGCAGGGCGTAACGCGATTTTCTTTTCAATCGACCTCGGCTGCTTTGCAATTTGGGCATCCTAACATTCCACTCCGGGATCCGCCTGACCCTCTTGGGTCTGGTGGTGTCAACGCCTTTCAATTATCATCTCCACTCACTTCGGAAGTATTTCTGCCTTGGAATCCGTCTGCTGAACTCGGCTCTGCCGACCAGCTTTACAGTGGCTAGAGTCTGCTTGGTTGAGATCCTGGAGGTGTGATTAGCCTTAGCCGCAGTAGTGGGTTGTGCCGGGACAAGTCCCCGGGCACCCAGCTAGAAGTGTATCTGTTTCCAGTAGAGTGCTGTTTGTTATCTGTTTAGTTAGCTCCGCTTGCCTAGCCCTATTGGCTACAGTCACAGCTCCGGGTGGTGTGCTGGACTTTAGGTTCAGGGTTATTATTATGGGCTCTGATAGCCCCTAGCCTGACCTGTCTCTGATCGGAACCGTGACTCCGCTAGTAGCTAGGATGACAGTACAGTACTGTACTGTCAGTCATCACTTCGTATTATCCGGGTTTCCGAGTTGCATGATAAAAGCACTCGGCCGGACTGATTATGGGAGCTTAGCCAGTTTTACCCGAGCGGAACACCTGTTCTCGCACACAATCACACGCCTCTCCCCTTTTTATGATTTGAGATTCCGAGAGGTACTGAAAGAGAACACGAGTCACAAAGACTGCCGCTTGAAAAGTCTTGTTAGGTATGTCATTTGGAGTAGCAGATAAGGTATCATTTTTACTGTGCCCGATCGACCGATCCTGCAGCAATCTGTTGTAAAGTTCCAGGTTAGGAGACACGTACGCGCCCTTGTAAAAACTGTCCGCGCCAGTGTCGAACCACAATCCGCAAATGTCGCCGGATACTCTTTCTACATCTTGAGAGATATTTTCAAATAGAAACACAAATTCCGTATGAGTGGTCGTCATTTGTATAAAAGTCAGAAAGACCGCGCACACGGTTTGCTGAAAGCACTGCACGCTCATTTGCGGAGGCAACGGTATTGGATGCCCTTCGCCGGTGCGTGACGATATTTGGCGTATGTACATTTCGCGAAGATCTTTAAAAATTTCTATTGCCTTTTTCGAAGATTCCGTACTCTCTTCGATAACCACATCGTCGGCAGCGATACCGTGACAAAATAGCCAAAAAGCGTAGGTGTCATTATTTTTTGAGAACATATTACGAGTAATCTTCGTAATTTCTTCTTTTCTGTCTTCGACGATTTTCCAATTTTGAGAGCTTTGAAGTTTTGCTATATTGCTGAATAATTCCTTAAGTTTATTCGGAAAGTCGTCGGTGCACATATCGTACTCCTTTCCGTTCATTTTTAACAAGTATTGAGGCATAAGACGGCCAAAATTTTCGATAAAGATGCGTCTATCCTGCTCGTCAAAAAAGGTTTCCGCAAAGAGGTTTATAGTGTTGTCGCTTAAAGGGGGGCCAGAGTTGTCTATGTTATCTTCCTCGTTGGGGATATCGCCAAACTTCACGGGTTTTCCACCAGATGCTTCGCTGCGGCCTCCGGAAGGATAAATTCTAACGGAATTGTCGCGGACGCTCCCGTATGCACTTATCAAGATGTCGTTCTGGCTTAAAATGGGGTCGTATTGGAAGGCGTCGTTTAAACGGATTTCGGTAAAATTATCGACGTCTTCGTCATATATGATGATGCTTCGATGAGAGGTCAGATACTTTTTGCAATGCTGAGCGGACTCGGCATCCTCGCGCATGATGTAGAACTCGCCGATCGCTCGATTGCGACGCATAACATCGATGGGTTCGTTCATATCCGGTAGCTCGAAGCTCTTGCTCTCGTATATTTTGCAATCATTCCGAGCATCCACGACATTAGCGGGCTGTCCGTTGAGTCCGCTTTTAAAGTTTTGCGGTCCTTCAGGTCCGGCGAGCATATAGCTGTAATTTTCTCGACGCACCTGACTTATGTAAGGTTTGAGTCCCTCAGGAATGATCCACGTGTCCGGGGTGACATTTTTGGACCTCAGATAACGCTTGCATCGACTGTCCAACAGGTCCCAACCGTGCTCCGTCTTTTGGATCGTAGCCCAGTCTTCGATCTCCATCATGAGTGCTTTACGCGCCGCAGCAGCGGAACGCACACCACCAAAGCGTTCGTTCCACATGTCGTCATACTTTTTGCATCGAAGATACGCCTCGAGCACTCCGAGGTAAATGGTCTCCAGTACGGCGTTGCGAATCTGTTGCAGATTATTCACGTAGCACATTCGCCCTTTGTCCGTATTCATGAATCCGTGCTCCAGGATCATGGCCAGACCGTACCGCGTGTAGTGATCGCGTCTCTCGCTCATTTCTTGGCTGACTAAGCGACTGACGCCCTCCTCGGGAACGGGCCCCAAGAAATGGCGATTGAAATGGATTTCGTCCCATTTGATTGTCGAGGTGTCCTTGGTTTCGCGATACGGCATCACTACGGTGGGCCACATCTCCTCGGCTTTGATCAGATTGATGCGAGAACAGGTGTTCCGCTCGGGTAAAACTGGCTAAGCTCCCATAATCAGTCCGGCCGAGTGCTTTTATCATGCATCTCGGAAACCCGGATAATACGAAGTGATGACTGACAGTACAGTACTGTACTGTCATCCTAGCTACTAGCGGAGTCACGGTTCCGATCAGAGACAGGTCAGGCTAGGGGCTATCAGAGCCCATAATAATAACCCTGAACCTAAAGTCCAGCACACCACCCGGAGCTGTGACCGTAGCCAATAGGGCTAGGCAAGCGGAGCTAACTAAACAGATAACAAACAGCACTTCACTGGAAACAGATATACTTCTAGCTGGGTGCCCGGGGACTTGTCCCGGCACAACCCACCACTGCGGCTAAGGCTAATCACACCTCCAGGATCTCAACCAAGCAGACTCTAGCCACTGTAAAGCTGGTCGGCAGAGCCGAGTTCAGCAGACGGATTCCAAGGCAGAAATACTTCCGAAGTGAGTTGAGATGATAATTGAAAGGCGTTGACACCACCAGACCCAAGAGGGTCAGGCGGATCCCGGAGTGGAATGTTAGGATGCCCAAATTGCAAAGCAGCCGATTGAAAAGAAAATCGCGTTACGTCCCGCTGCGGCATTGACGAACCAGCAGTAACCACAGGCGGGCAAAGAGGATCCGGTAATGCATCACTGAGACGAACCGCACCGCAATCGTAAGTGGCTCCGGGCTCAATCAGGCCCCTGACACCACCGCCGACCACGAGTGTCGGCATCGCCGTAGCACTGAAGAGAAATGTAGCCACCATGAAGAGAGTGAGTGCAAACTGACCGATGCCAAATGGCTTGGAGCCTCTGGGGACTCCGAATCGTCGAAGTGCCGTAGTCGCCGGCGTTGCACCCCCCTCAACTTTAGTCAGGCAGACCTCATCGTCATCGGAATCACACACCTCAACAGGCTCAGGGTCAATGTCAAGCCAGTCAGGGTGCACAGCGTTGAATGTTTTGAAAGAGTTGTCAGCCGTAGCCATCGGGCCGAGAGCCAGAGAGGCAGACGGCGGCACGAAGGCGGTACGGCTGACCTCATGCAAGTCACTCGTCTCACGATGCACGGGTGCAGAGGCCTTCGGCAGCAGCCGCTTGCTGGCGGTCGGCTCAGCGACACCACCAGCAAGCGGACCGCTGACCTCAGCAAATGCAACACGGCCAATGGACAGGTGCTCATCAGGTGCAGACTCAGCAGAGGCAGCGGCATCCTTGAACTGCTGCAGAGCCGTAGGCTCTGGAGCAAAGGAATGCGCAGACAGCTCACAGACTTCAGGTTGCCCCACGAGAGCACACAAGTGCTCCATGGACCCCTCATCCCCAGCGTCATAGTACCGCTGAAAACGAAGGGCAAGCACGTCGGAGTCATAAGACTCAACGGCTTGGCAGTAGGATGCCGAAATGGTCATTGGGTGAGTGTCCTTGTGAGGACACTCACTCAGCCAATGCTTTGACCCAACGGCGCGGCACTTCTCGTGCCTGCACGTTGGGACAAAGGTGCCAGACCGCTTGTCAAAAGCCACCTCCGAAGAGGCGGAATGAGCAAGCGGCTGCACTCCAGGTCGGTGGAAGTTGCGCGGAGTGTGTTTCCCAGGGGGCTTGGAGCCACCCTTCTTAAGGGAATCCACATCCCGCTGCAACTTGACCAACTGAGCACTGAGCCGATCGATGGCCGAAGCCAGGCCAGTGTCAGTGGTGCAAGACGCAATAGACATGGGCCGCCCCGCAGTGCGCTTGCCCGAGAGCCGCCCGCAGCGGTACTGCTCGCGCACGCGCGCCTGCAAGGTGAGTAGACTCACAGCCGCACGCTGGTCAGCTCGAGCAAACGAGTCAACCAGCGTGGCGTAAGCCGGTCCAGACAGGGCAGAGAGGAATTGCCTTTTAACAGCGTCTTCGGGCAGCGTCGTCAGACGCTGTGCATCCCGAAGGCAACTGTTGAAAAGGCGAATCCCCGCATCAGGGTCACCCTCGTCAGAAATCTTCACGTCAAGCAGTTCAGTCAGAGCGTCGAACGGAGTCGACGCGTCAGCAAGCATACGCACCACCTCCAGGGTGGCGCGTTTGCCATCAGCAGGAACATCCGCACCAGAAGCCTCTACCCAATTACGGGCAGGAGACCCTGGCGCAGTCGGTAGCAGCAGCACAGAGTACAGCAGCTCATTCGCAGCAGGCAGAACAGGGGTGTCAGCAGCAGTCAGATCAAACAGGGGCGCGAATGCCGGCGACTGCAGTGTGAAGAGCTGCTGAAGTTCGGACACCAATTGAGAAAAAATGTCCGAAGCCGATGATTCGTCCCCACGGAATTTTGCTGCTTTGTCGCCTAACACCTTCGTTGCCGCGGTTTTGGAGCTCTGAACGTCGAATGAATCCCTGCGCAACCGATGAACGAGTGTGGCAGCCGCAGTCGAGGACTCCGACGCAGCCGAATCCAAGTGCGGAGTCGTGGGCGTGGCTGCATGCAACGCTCCAACATCATCGAAAATTGTTGCTAATTTGCGCGCCCTAGCGCGCGTACGTGGTCTCTGCGGTGTTTCCATGACAAAAATGACGTTGAGATGGGTAGCGTGGGCTAGCGTGGCGGCAGTAGAAAGATCAGAAAATGCAGCGGCCAATCCCTGCAGAAGCCTCAGTAACAAGAACAACATCAAACAGGTCATGAGCCGATTGGCTAAAGGTGGTTGCGAGCCACAATACGCGGAGTGTCCTCTCCACCGGCCAGGTGAAACGTAAGAAGAAGCCATAGCGAGCGACGATACTGCTGCCGATAAATGTTCCGTAAAACTGATCTCCACTTCAAAAGAAGGCCATACCGCGAAAAGACGAACTACTGCCTAAGGGGGCGCCCACCCCATCTCCGTGTCAAAACTCAGCCAAACATGGCAACAGCTAGGCGCTGTGCCATCAGAATTACTAGGGAAGTGGTGACGCGCATAACCTGCGAGAACAGGTGTTCCGCTCGGGTAAAACTGGCTAAGCTCCCATAATCAGTCCGGCCGAGTGCTTTTATCATGCATCTCGGAAACCCGGATAATACGAAGTGATGACTGACAGTACAGTACTACTGTACTGTCATCCTAGCTACTAGCGGAGTCACGGTTCCGATCAGAGACAGGTCAGGCTAGGGGCTATCAGAGCCCATAATAATAACCCTGAACCTAAAGTCCAGCAATTGATCATGACGTTGGTCATGTACGGCGAGTATCCGAGATAAGCCTCCGGCAGCGCAAAATTTTCCCGACCGAAGGAGTCGTACGGCGAAAGCATGTAAGGCTTAGGATTTTCGCCGAAATAGGGTTCGAAGCGTCCCAATCCCGGCCCATCGCCTGTGGCGATCTGTCGATTATCGGTACCATGAGCTCGGGCCGTGCCCACATCGCTACCGGTTCCAACGTATGCACCCGGAGCCGCGGTTGCCATGTCGAGAAAGCAAAAAACTTCGGCACGGACGCTTTTGAATATTGACTACTTTAAGCGCGTATATATATACAGGTTTCACGAATTAATCAAGAGCGCCGACCATTATGTCGAACGACGACACTAAGTTCGGATTTGAAGCCAGCCTACGAATTTCGGCCTTCACTACGTTCTTACTCTTCTTTGCATGCGGATTTTTTTTTTTCTGAAGTATCGAAAGGTAAGATTGCAATCGGACAACATAATCACGTATGCGTCTCAAGAAGCCGATATTGATTTACGAGCTCGCGTATCGTTGCCCACCATAATACACGATGCGGAGCGCGGCTTGATTTCGCCGTCAACCAGCATTGCGGTTCAGGACGGTGACGACGTCGCGGCTTATATGAACGTGACAGGCATGTTGATACCCAGAGTGTCTCCGGAGCAGCTATACAGGCGCAAGACATCCCCCGAAGTCAGTCCATTGCGCCGACCTCTATTTTGCGAGACGAACGCTTGCTCGCCGCCGTTGTCGCGCGGTCAGATCTCGAGGAGGTCGCTACTCACGGATATGCGTTGGGAGGATCCCGCGGATTTTGGTGCGACACGAAGACGATTCAACGACCAGCCATGAATTCGCGCAAACTGTTTGCCACGCGTGAACCGTTGCTTCTTGTCAAAAGAGTGTTGTGTGTCGCGTCCTTAAGCAAAACAAGTTTAGAGCGATGCGGCAGATTCATCACAGAGCTCTTAAAGATTTCCAACAACTTAGGGGAATGATTGGACGGAATCACGTCGTCGTTCATGCCGTGAACCACTAGCACGTCCGACCTGAGCGAGCGTATCGCTCTCGCGTTGTTCATGGGTCGGAAGATGTGCGTCACCACGTCTGTTAAAAAGGCGGGCGAAATGACCAAAGCCGCCGCGGAAAGAAAAGGTGCTAGAAGGATCGTAATAACCAGACGGCAGGCTAAATCTTGATCGCAGCTGTTGCGAGATTCCGAACGTATTCGCTCTACAGCATCTAACAGTACAGCGCAACCAAGAGAGTATCCTAAAAGGTACACCGGGTTTCTATGCGCCGATTGTAATCGATCGGAGAGTACGAATCGCACGAGATATCCGCAACGGTCGCTTTGTGCTTTGAAACGGGGTCGCTTGCTTCCTTCCATACCGTAACCTCGCCACTCGAACGAAACATAAATGGCGTCTATTTGATTCACGACGAAATCGCAGGCAGCGAAAGATGTGTGAACGCTCTCGGCGTTTCCATGCACATAAACTACGACCGGTGTTTTATACCGCTCACGTATCATCGTGAGGATTTCCGAAGGTCTGACGTGCGTTGGTTCCTCTGCGTATTCGCTACCGGATATGCGAGGAAAACGACACACGCATAGCATTTTCTCGTGTGCGTTCTCTTCCAAAATCTGCAGATAGAAGGTGTGAAGACCGGAGGAGTGCAATCGCTTCAGAGCGCGTCCGGGATGGTCTGCCAGATCCAGGGTGCTCGGCTGAAACACTTGCGGAAAGGCGTCTTCCCAAGACCATGTTTCCGATACACTCATAAGCGCGAAGCGGTATATTTTTTTAAGAAAATACAATCGTATATATATATCAATTTTATCTGAATCTCATTTATCATGTCGAACACGCTCAAGGACAACGACGACGATATTATTATAGACTCGCGCACGATCATCAACCTGGAACGCCTTTACTTTTGTAATCATTGCGTTCGCTGCTGTCGAACCTTGATTATGGATAGCTTGTACACGCGTTTTTGGTATTTTCAAGGTATCAATCTTGAAGAGTTGAACTCTAATCCGAATTTTCAAGAATACACTATGCGAAAGTTGGGAAAATTTATCGTCAAAGCCGTCGATCAGCTTTTCGTACAAGGCTTCGTGATTTATCGTGTACAAAAAGCGCAAAAGGGTATCTTATATCCTTTTCCATGTACCGTTCCGATCGACGAAAGTACGTTGTATGTCATTAAAAGAAAAAATAATCCCGAATCGATAGTTTCCACGCTACGCAAGGATAAACAACATTTGTGGTTTCTTAAAAGTGCCGATGATGAGGTCGCCGGTGACCAACGTATGGTGACGTACTATTACGGAGATGACGATCCCGATCCGCGAACGGGAGAGATACGCAGCGTGATGCGCAGTCTTTATTACCAAATAAGCCTGACGCAGAACATAGAACATTCTGCGATGTACTCGGAGCGAGCCAGAAGTATGCCAAGCGTGCTGACTAAACGCAAAACCGATCAGGCGTTCGATGAACGGTTTCTGTCGAATGACATAGATACGACTAGCGACGAACGTGCGATGTTGGTGATGGAGAACATGCACTTACGAGATCGAATGGATTCGGCCTTGCAGAGCAAAAAGAATACGGAGAATCGAGAAAACATATCCGATGTACCTGAAGTCCGCATGCCGCCCGACATGTATCAGGTACCCGACGTCCTGCAAGGGTGGGACAATCTTCCACGATTTGTGCCGCTTCCGATGGATGCCGACGTCGCATCCACACCCTTACCCGGAGCCAGAGGCGATCTCACGGCCCTGCAAAGCAACTGCGATACGGCTATTCGTCGTGCATTCGGCTTTAAAGAGGAAATTAATCGAGGAAATGTCAGACAAGACACGACCTCGAGTCAAAAACGCAGCAAAGATGTTGGTGAGATGGATCCGCAAAGGATACACATGATGCGAGCGATGGTACAATCTCTTTTGCGAGACGTCTGGAATGTATGCTACGCTCCTTTGTTCCCAAAGACCGAGTGTATCGTGCCTCGCATATGTGAGGAAAACCTCATCACCTTGATGACAAAGGATCCGTGGCTTAACGTTCAGTAGATCGCAGTATTATATAAATGTAAATTTCGGTTTGAACAAAGAAGAAGATATGTCTCGCATCAGACGCGAAGTTGATCGTGGCAACAGTAGACCGCGCGAACGCGTAAGCGATGCCAGAGATAACAACGAAAGCGTATTCACAGTCCAGAGACACGCCGATGATATTTTTGATCTGCTTCATATGGAGATGGAGGAACGAGAGGACGGCTCTCCAGAGCCGCTGGGAGAATATTTTGAAACGTGGCCGACCACCGCAGGTGAAATGAATCGTACGGTCGGAAGATACTGTGTTGTCGATGGCGGGTATATTGGACGAATCATCAAAGTGACGACCAATTTTAAGGTGCACGTCGATTTCGGTTGTTTTCATCATTATAATACCGAGGCCAACTTTACGTACAACGTTTTGCGCTACGACGATCGTTCCGCTCACACGCGTCTGATGATACATACCGACCTATTTCATCAACGATGGAATCTCAACAATCCCACGCGTCACAACGAGTTACGGTGGATTCATAAGGTCGCATCGAATGGCGTTTTTTTGGGTCTTCGTTGCAGTCGATATAACGCTTATCGTCACCTTTGCTTTCGTTACCTTTTTAGCCGTCGTCGTGGCCTGCTGCCGATAAATCTAGGTCAGTTTGCGGTCAACATGAGATGGATCGTGGCCTTCGCCATAATGGACAGTCTTCACTCGCGCAGATCGGATTTCGGCTTGTCCGATTGGGGCCACGGAGATTACGTGGCATACATTAACTCGTTATCGGAAGACCAGGCGCCGCAGGCGAACCACACGCCGGCCCCTAGCGGACACTTCGCACCTCCGGTTTCCGTGTCCAAGGAGGAGGCCGTCGCACGTATGACCGCGTCGATGGAAGCAGCGAAGCGTACCTTCGCTCCCGAAATCGAAGGTATGTTGGTCGTCGATGCAAGAGCGAGACTCGCCACCTCGAGGGACTCCGCGACGTCCAGGGAGATATTGGAAGCGCAAGGTCTTTACGGTGGTTGCTTTCCCGCAACGTGCACTTTCGGATGGTCGGCGGTTCGAGTGGGCAGAGGTTCCACACGACAGTTTCGCGCCTTTCGCAAGGCGCCCGCGCTGAATTTTTTTACCGCGAAGCGGCGAGATGTCGATCAGCAGCCCGGTGTCGACATACAGCTGCGAGATGAACTTCTAGTGCACACTATGCGAGTAACTCGCGTTGCCGCTCCGTCCGATAGAAACAATCGAGTGCTCGATGATGAGAACGAACGAAATCACGCGGACAGCCTAAATCGAGCCAGCAGCAGAGGACAACCCAGCACCGAACAGCGAGGCGCTGTACCCGCGGATCGCGCTAACTACGACGAGGTAGGAGAGGACGCCTATTTTCAACAGGACGTCCTAGATAATTACGTCACCGACGCCCTAAACGCTCGTAACGGACCTTTAGACTTTATTCAACGCAACACGCGGGGTGTGCGAAACGCGATACGATCCGCTCTGTACACATGGGCGGGATCACGCGCGCACGAGATGGCGATGATACGTTCGTTGCTTCCAGTATCGCAGAGATACAACAATCCGCTGAGACAGGCCGCGAGAAATCGTCAAAGCGACACGATCGCCACTCGGCTGCATCGATCGACGTTTTGCGTTCCACATTTTGCCTCTCAGTTTCGCGTTTCGCCCGAAGGGTATTGGATCGTTCTCGGTCAATACTTTCGCGACGCATTCCCATCAATACCACGACAGCTCGCGATCGCTACCGCTCCTCCGACCCCGGGAAGAGGTCGCAACGCGGACGACCAGGAAACGAGAGCTGAGGGCACTTTGGAAACTCTGTGTCACGTTTTTGCCGCTAACACGATGGGCGCCGTCGAGGGATTCATGCATGATCATGGCCATCTTATATTTGAGGATGTGCTTCGTGACGCGTCACGACCTCTTCGAGGACACGTCAAATGGTCCTTTGCAGGTACCGAGTACCCCGTCTACAACCCTTACGCGACATTCCACGTCGATCGGTACAAATTCGGACCTCCGCTATTTTATGAAACACGAGCGGACGCCGTCATTCACGCCGCGTGGCAACCATCGAGAAATCACGAGGCCGTTTCGGAAGGACGTATCGTTATGGTAGAGTACAAGATGCTCATGGAAGCTACCAAATCGACATCGCGAATTTTGGATATGCGCACCATGCGTCAATGCCTGGCTAACGCGTTCACCTACTACGCCTGCGTTGGCGTTCTTCCCACGCACTGCATGATTGTGTACTCTACGCGTCGAACGGATTACACGGATCGACCTCTGCAAAGGCTTCCCGTTCCGGTCGGAACGAATCGAGATGAGCGACAGTTTGAAAAAGTTGCGTACGTCGCCTTGCTGCGCGTCGACCTCACGGTTCGTTATCAGATGAGACTATTTCAGCGCGTGCTTACTATCCCAGCGCAGTCCGTACGGGAGCACACCACTCACTACATGGACGAGCGCCACTTCTTGTTTCAGCCTCACAACGTGTCTTTGGTCGGTAACCGACCCAACCCGTACGCGCAGCGATTTCTCTTTGGTCAGCATCCCTTTAACGATCGATCGCACGATATGCCGGAGATGATGTGCACAGAGGACGTGCGATCCCCGGAATTCGCGATAACACGCATGTGCGTGGGAATATACGAAACCCATCGTCGAATGTGGCACGGACAAGGTGCGCACTTCAAACATTTTTTATATGTACACTTTCGGTAGTGTACAAACTAAAATTCTTTCGGGGTGCAGGTCAAGAATTTGCAGATGAGAATGACACCACGGTTCGAGGTCCGCTCTTCAAGCCGTCGTCTCGAGCCATAGATCAGGCCTTGGACGACATCAGAGGACGACCCGGACTCAGCGTCGAATGGAGGCACGAAGGGGCCATACCCGTTCGACCCGCTGCCAGGAACATCGCGAACGGTACCAACCTTCGCCTCGGAACGCATCCAAGACGGCGAGCAATTCTGCATACAAACCAAGCCTTCGCGGCTAGGTATAACCTATTGCGAGACGTTAACGATCCTGAAGAGAATACGGTTGGACGTATATCGCATCTCGACGTTATGCGCAACAACAACCGCGGGGGTCCGATCAATCTGGGCTTCCTGATCGAACCACGCATGGTCGAGTCGCAAGTCGCTCGGCGCAATCGCACAAATTTGATCAACAACTTCCAATCCCACTCATCCGCGAGCACTCGAGAATCGTCAAGCATTCCGACCGTCGACGACCTCAGTCAGCCGCTACGAGACGACCAGTATTTGGCGGCCGCCCGTTTGCAGTTTGACGAGCTACGCGTGCCGATAACGCGTAGTCAGCCGGATCGTATGGACCGAAACTATTACATGGAACCGTTAGAAAATTTGAACGCGCGCACACGAGTCAATCAGTATATGCGTCAACACGCTCGAGCACTGGCGATCGAGTTCGATCAGCATGATGCGCTCACTCTCTTTCATTTCATCCTCGCCATGCAAAATCCTGCTACCGGACGACCGCAGTTCGAGCCGTACGAATCGCACCCGTACAACGAACAGCCGAGGCCAACTCGATCTTTGCAGGATCGTATCACTGTCTTTCACCGATCCATTCATCGTTTAATGAATTATCGTGTGAACGCGGCGGTAAGCGCGCTCGTAGGAAGCTCGGCCGGTGCTGGATGGTTCGCGGAACGAGCCTCGCTGCGTCCCGAATACAGCCGTATACAGCTGTTTCCACATCTGAGCGACAGGGGCTCGTGGACCACATTCGCGTTGAACCTTTTAGAGTCCGACATGAGAGGTTACGACGGAGATCGGCATCGTCCGGATCGCGGTAGAGACACTTCGGCGCATCGTGCCATCGACGTCGCGGTCGCCGATATACGGCAACACCTGCTTGTCCGAGTGTCCTCCATATCCCATAACGAGCAAATCACGTCCGAACGCAACGCTGCTGGCTTAGGGAATTCTAGTAACGCGAGATCAAATCGAAATATAGGACCCATCACCTCAGCAGAAGATATAGGTCCATGCGGAGTGTGCACGCGGGAGCGTCGCCGTTTGCCTCAAAACAGATACGTTCTGTGCGACCGCTTAAACACTTGGCCGCCCATGGAAGCAAATTACGTCACTTACTCGTGGTTGTACTGCCCCCTGCTTTATGCCGCCGCCGGCGTCGATATACAGACGGAGTTTCCCGGCCTGCCTATAAGAGAGTCGCACGCGCAACATCAAGAACTTCAAGAGATTTGGACATCGATGTTGAGAATTGTACGCGAAAATTTAATCGCACACGTGCGTCGTAATCCACAGCGAATATCCGCGGACCCTGACCCAGGAAATGAGGCTGCGGTCGTCAACATTTCGAGTTGGCTAATCAGTTATTTGCACACGTACGATCATGGTAGCAAGTTCTACGTGTGCAGTTTGCATCAGGAAGAACTGACGGGTACCAACCTTCCAAATTCAAACATCAACGATTTTATGATTCGATACGTGGTTGTACTGCGCAACATTCAACCCACGCAACATCCGAACATGTGACACTCACCAGACACACGACTATTGTGCGATGCGTCGTTACTATAGTATGCCGTTCATAAAAATGTGGTACGACTTGCTCTGACGACGCATTCTTGCATCGATAAGTTCATTTGTATTTTGAGTATTTCAGTTAAAAATGGTATATTTGTTTGTACGTATGATACGTTTTGTTGTTGATCAAATATGTAGCGATTTTGTCGTATAGCGACAGCAATAAAAGTACTGCATATTTCTAGCAAATAACATTTCAGAAAGCTATATTAGTTATATGTCGGTATACGTCACACATTTTTCTACTAAGATTCGGTAATTCTGCTAGTGCATATTCCATTCTATATGATGTACCTCCCTCTTATGATTATGAATTGCATAACCCGATTAGGCATCAAGAACCACCGAGGCTTTAAAATTTACTGCTACATGTTTCTTCCGTGTACATGAATGTCGAATTTCATGTTTATCGAAAAGCGGATGTGCAAACTGCAATACGACGATATGTTACTTTATATATCTAATTATAACAAAATACACTTTAATATTCTTCATCTTCAGCAAGCAACAACGCGCTATACATATCAAAAAAGTCTGGTATTCGTTACGTGCAATTGGCGTGCTGCGCTTCATAAAATGTTTGACATGTTTAGTACATCTCAATTTGTGTAACTCGTTTATTTTTCAATTACGCACATTCGTCCAATCTCTCTAAAAATCTTACTAAAATGCGCAACATCTATGGATTTATGGTCCTCTTCGCGTAAATGCTGTATGTTGTCGCACATGAATCGCAAGAAGATGTTCCAATAACTGCTGGAAGAAGAATATCCGGCGTGTTTGGCTGCTTTCATCAAACGTAGCGCGTCCACGTATCTATCAACACCAGCGATGAACGAGTTTTTTGTGCTGTCGACTTTACTAGCTTCCAGCTGATACATTTGCATAAGAGTCATGATGTGATATTTCGGAGCTCCAAGCATGGGTGACGTATGACCGTATGCATCCTCCTCATCATCTCGCATTAGCTGAATGTGCAGTTCGTGTATTTGATACAAGCGAGTCTTTCTAAAAGCGACAATAAAGTCCGCTTCCTCCGTGTAACATTGGATTATGTCGGATGTTAATTCTCTCTGCAGAGTGCTACGTTCGTTCATAGACACGACAAAGTTACACATCACGCGAACACGAGTGATCAACGCAGATCGAATAGCGCGTTGCTGCAAACGCATCAAACTTCTTTTCCTTTTTCGTAATCGTCGTATGTGAGGGAAGTTTTCTTCGATAACGCTCATGATGTGTTCCGTTTCATCATGCTGATCTTCGCGTATGCCGCCTGATGGAGAAAAAAGCGTTATATAGCGTACATAATGAGACACCATAATTCCAATTTCGCTCTTAAGTTGCACCGTCGACAAATTTTGAAAAAACTGACGCATGTAAGTTGCGTTCAATTCTTTGAGACCGTATTTAAATTTAAACTCGCTCGTGAGAGTTGCTAATGAAGATACGGTATCCAAAAATTGTGATGTATACCCGTCGCTTTGAACCACATTTATCATACGCGCGTATCCTTGTCTGACATTGTCCGTAGGAATGTTCGCACCGGAAGTTTCCGTTGCACATAAAAACAGCGAATCGTGTATCGGCCATCTACCATCCGCAATCGATCTCCTCCATAAAGACCTCAAAGCGATGATGGAAACGTTAAGCTTTTCCGCGCAATCCAAATCTTGGGGACGAGCTGATGCGACGTATCTTTCCATATCTCGGAAAAATTCGTCGATTGAGGTTTCTTTTGTGAATTCAACATCCTCATAAGCCAAATAAAAAAAACGAACACAAAAGACGTCACTCGCTACGTCGGTTTCGTCCGCAAAACCCGTTGAAGGAGTTCTCAACACAGAAAGCAATTTCCACACGTCTCTTCGTTTATCGTCCGGTGATTGTTTGTATTTGTTGTCGAGACCAAATATATCTTTCAAATCGTACAACACTCTCCGTAGCTCTTCTGTCCACGTTAAATTGTGCTTGCGTGAACATATATTAGGAAAAAAACGATCTAGCTCTTTAAAAAGATCTTCAAACTTCAAAATCGTTTTCGGTGAGAATATGCTCGTACAATTTTCAATATTGTGATATACATCGTACTGGTTTCGCAACCTAGAAGTATTTCAACTCGACTACATCCTCGCGCACGTAATTGCTCACGTTCAAGTTCTTCGTGCCTGTTATAAGAGATACATCGGTTTGTATGGCTTGTCGTACTTCGTCAAAATTCGAAACCCTCATTGCGCATTCAAAATTTGCAATCTTCTAATGGCACAATAAACAAATGAACAAGAACTTGTGATCAGCTGACTTTATGCAAACAAAATACCTACAAATATCGCGTCAAACTTTTTCGATCGACGCTCGTACGATGTCATGCATCGTTTGCTTATGAACAGTTTTTATGTTACGTCACACACATTCTATTACGGACTCGCGATCATGACAACCGTCGGGCAATCTTCAGAACAAAAAGATGACACGATATTACATGTATTGTAGATACGTGCGTTAGTAATGTGCATAAAACGTTTAAGGCGATATCGGGAAAGCTGCCCCGATTGATCACTTAAAATTACGTCATATCTCTTCGAACCACTTTTCTTTGCAATGAGTGAATATATGCCGTTCGATCTTAATTTTGTGTACATTACGATCTGCAGTATCTATAATGTATTTATTACGTAATTGGATGCATGGCGCACTTTCTGCGAGAATCGTACATATCCAGTTGAAGAAACCATCATACGTGTTTTGACTCAACTTTTTATAAGAGACTCTTTTGCCGTAAAATTAGCATTGCGTAGTATAAATACTGATTCATTTTGACAATGTGTTATTGTTAGCACAAATTTACCACGCACATACTATATCGTCTTTACAGTATTGACTACATATCAAGTTTGTGTAAATAATGGAGACTAGTAATGCAAGGACAAAATCCATAAAGCGGCTTCAAGAAATAATAAACAAACTCGACAAAGAAAAACGAATCACAGCAAATGATGAAACTTCGTCAGATTCAAATTTATCTGAACAGAATTTGCAAACAGTTTCAAAAAAAAGATTTGAAAGAAAAGAAATAAAAGGATCTAACACAATTTTAAAATCCAGTAAAAAAGACATTCCAAGCCGCACATTGAAAATACGTCCACAAGCTGAGACATCAAAATCAATATCAAATTCTTACGGCGAAAAACGAGACGAATTAAACAGACTTATAATAGCAAAACTCGAATATCAAGCGCCTGCGGAAGAACTTATTGAGCTATTCACAAAATTGGACAAACTTCTTGCAGAAATTGAAAAAGTAAATCAAACCTCAGATAACCTCCCCAAACTTCAGGAAGGCAATTCGTCCATAAATCCGTATACTGAATATAATCCGTCTGAGGTGAAGTACTCTTTAAATAGGAAAATGTATCACACATACCTTGATATTACCAAAATCCCGGCAGACGGACATTGCATGTATGTCGCACTTGCGCGTGCTGCAAATGAGATGATTAATGACAGCAAGGTTAATTGGAACAAAGATACGATGCGTCTTCAATTGATTGAATATTTACACCTTCGCGGTAAAGAAATAGAAATATTGTGTTTTGAAGAAGGAGAATTACATGACCAAGAGGAAGCTATATGCAAGCAAGAATCCGTTCCTGTAGAATGTTGGGGAAATGAAAACACTTTGATCGCTTTTTCTTGCTTTTTTCAAGCTAACGTATACATCATCTCGTCCCATTCGCCCAGTTATAAAATTATACCTATGGAAGTATGTGCAGAATGCAAATACATCGATGAAAAAGTCGAAGATACGTTATCATTGAAAGACCAGCAAATAAGAAAAAACGTATTTCTGCAATATGACAGCAGAATTCATTATAATTTTATATCGACAAGAAAATCGGATGTTCAGTATGATACGTTGATGAACAAAATAAAGCCTCATTTTGACAAAGAGCATCAATAATTGACTTAATGCATACATCTGTCGTATGCTCTTTACTACAATTATACGACTTGATAATGAAATATACTTATGTAGCATTTTAAACTATTATGCATATATTAAATACTTGAGGAGTTAATCTATGCCTGAAATATTAAGATTAGTTTCAAGATGATGTAAATAAGATGATGTAAAATTAAGAATGTTAAAACAAATGTTATCAGTAAGATTATCAAGTAGTTTACTGTGTGTATTACAAAAAAAACCATCGATACGTCTTGACAAAAAGTAAAAACCTGATTGAAATTTAAGTAAAAAAAGTTGCTCAACCATACATATCACAATAAAATTTTGAAAGTTAATCGGTGAATGAACTTTGTTATGTGTTCCGAAAAAAACGCGCGCGTTTTTTTTCACATTGCGAAAAAAACCGCGCGCGTTTTTTTACTAAAAAAATCATCGATACGTCTTGACAAAAAGTAAAAACCTGATTGAAATTTAAGTAAAAAAAGTTGCTCAACCATACATATCACAATAAAATTTTGAAAGTTAATCGGTGAATGAACTTTGTTATGTGTTCCAAAAAAAACGCGCGCGTTTTTTTTCACATTGAAAAAAAAAAACGCGCGCGTTTTTTTCTAAAAAAATCATCGATACTTCTTGACAAAAAGTAAAAACCTGATTGAAATTTAAGTAAAAAAAGTTGTTCAACCATACATATCACAATAAAATTTTGAAAGTTAATCGGTGAATGAACTTTGTTATGTGTTTCAAAAAAACGCGCGCGTTTTTTTTTACATTGCAAAAAAAAACGCGCGCGTTTTTTTACAAAAAAATCATCGACACGTCTTGACAAAAAGTAAAAACTTGATTGAAATTTAACTAAAAAAAGTTGCTCAACCATACATATCACAATAAAATTTTGAAAGTTAATCGGTGAATGAACTTTGTTATGTGTTCCAAAAAAAACGCGCGCGTTTTTTTTCACATTGCAAAAAAAAACGCGCGCGTTTTTTTCTAAAAAAATCATCGATACTTCTTGACAAAAAGTAAAAACCTGATTGAAATTTAAGTAAAAAAAGTTGTTCAACCATACATATCACAATAAAATTTTGAAAGTTAATCGGTGAATGAACTTTGTTATGTGTTTCAAAAAAACGCGCGCGTTTTTTTTTACATTGCAAAAAAAAAACGCGCGCGTTTTTTTACAAAAAAATCATCGATACGTCTTGACAAAAAGTAAAAACTTGATTGAAATTTAACTAAAAAAAGTTGCTCAACCATACATATCACAATAAAAAATTCAAAGTTGAGTGGTAAATGAACTTTCTTACGTGTTCCGAAAATAACGCGCGCGTTTTTACTGAAAAATTATCGACTTATTTTGACAAAGATATAAAACCGCATGAAAATGTTGTATAAAAAAGGTTGCTCAAACTTACATACATGTACAAGACTAATTAAAATATACTTTAGATTATAACAACAAGTTAATATTCAAAGTATGCGACACAATTATTTCAGGTAAATTAGAATAAAGTACAAGAAGTATCAAAATATCTCGACATTGTCGTCACATTTTAAATGCCGGTAAGCGCCTTCACTGTAAGTGATTAATTTTGTCTAAGAATCCTCATGATTAATCAACATAAGTTTCAATATATACGTGTTGAAGTAATAAATGGTCTTTATACAATTATTGATCGCACCTCATTGCTTTGCCTGCAAAAAAAAATTGCATTATTGTCATAAAATAATATCAGTAAAAACAATCGTAAGAAAATTTGAGAGGCTTACCTATTTGACGATGTTTTTTGTTCAAAGATGGGTACCATTATCACGCTTCGGTTTGTACGACATCGAGAATCGTGAAACGTGTCTAAGAGGAACAAAAAGAGAAACGCAAAAAGCGTGTAGGCGACGGTGGCTGATGTGCATTCGCTAAAGGATTGATCAGAGTTATCTTCCATATCCGCTTTTCTAAAATATGAAAAAACACCTAAACACGCGCTCGTTGAGAGGTATGCGCTCAGAGTCATCACTCTCCACCATAGAAAAAGTTGTTCTGGGGGCACAACATTTCCATGCATAATATCGTTCCATCCACGTAAACGATCATGTCTGATTAGGTCGTACACAATAGCAAAAACCACTGACACATTGTGATACGCTGTCCTGGGCGAGTAATTTGCGACTGAAAATAAGATGTTCCACCACAAGTAAGCCAAACACCAAGTAGGAGTCAACGATCTGTAAACGAATTTTACAGTGGTATTAATAAAATTCGAATCGTCCGAAGCGTTATCGTAATCTAGAAAAATAGCTCCGGCAACGGGACACGATTTTTGATGTTCAATAAAATTACGAACGAGAAGACTGACAATGAGTTGTATAGCCATAGCCGAACGTATCGCTGAGCAATCGTCACCGACAAACCAGTCTATTGACAAGGTCCATGCGATATTGACACACAAAATGATGGTTATCGCATGACCTATTTTGGGTAGATCTGCATAAAGAAATCGTTTTGTTCGATTCACGTTTTTTTTTATGATTGATGAGTTATTAACAATTTCGTGCATGAAGCGAACTTTCAAACGATAGTATACAAAAAGTAAGGGCACTCCAATAAACCCTGCGACGAACCACTGTTTTACGTATATTGACCACCAGTCTCGCGATCCAGAATCATACTCCCAGAATGCTTGTGCATGAAAGACGAAATGCGATATAGGTAGAACCGCTAAGGATAAACTGTACACCACAGCGAATACAATTGGAAAGGCGTACGTAAATTCGCATACCAGAACAGTTCCCAAGAAGAAAGAGCCCCACAAAAAAAAATTTGCGGTGTCATTGGTGTTCATGCTTACTATGTTTTTTGCAAAATTACACGTTTGTATCGTGTATACCGATTATAACAACATTCCGTATCGAGGTATATATATACACATACCTTGTAAGCACGGTGTATTCATGTTTGATTATCTTTAAAAAATGTCGTGCAACATATGGACTTCCGGAAAAGGACACAGCTACCCTTGTCCTTGTTTTTTCTTCTGTAAATACGTGCAGTGTTATGACAAAAATTGCCTTTACCAAACTTGCTCTATAGGTCAAAACAATTATACATTTTGCGGTCCTTGGAGTTGCTTGATAGGGTGCTTATTCTTCCCTTATATATGTCATTGTCCGTTGGACGTATCCGATGTTCCGGTTGAACCGGTCAGACTTAAAAATCCGATGCAAGCGCCTTTAAGGATGAAAGCCATCAGGTTGTAACATGATATAGATTTGTAGATATGCGAAGAAGTTGACGCGTGTACATATATTAAAATATTGAAATACATTATTCGTAGGCTAAGTATTCGTGAATCATAATTTGATCCACTTTTTGTTTTTATCATGTACGCTATAACATTATATTTTGTTTTTTTATTACAATATTTGCGTAAATATGTATGTGTGCTGCAGTGGGAGGACAATTTGTTATACTTCTATTTAGGGTTTTACTCCGTTTAGGGTAAGCAAAACTCCGTTTTGAATTGAATGGCGAGCATATCGGATATTACGCCCGACGTTTTAATCAATCTTATTCAAAACAAATCAGTTCTAAATCTGCACGATGTTTGTAAAAAACTGCACGATTTTGCTCACACTTCTTCGGATAAAAATGAAAACGCATTATCACCTACTCATTCCGCCAAAAACCTCCTGCCAACAATGGAGGCATGTGATAAAGTCCTGTTTAAATCTTGTATAAACTCTTATTCTGATCAGCGTCACGAACTATCGGACGCGTTCGAATCGTTAAACATCACAGGAGAGATGTATCGCGCGTTCATAGTACAAACTCTTTTACGATACTGGCTTATGCATAATACAGATACCATCGACAATATGAAGGAATTAAAAGACATAGAACGCTACGCCTTTGAAGCGTTGTTTGAGACCGGATCTGAGAACAATCCGTTCCCGTCTTATCAAGAGGCAGCACAAGCTGTACTTTCGAACTTGGAAAATCGTACGAGTTTAGTAGACATGGGACGATTTGTGGCTTGCACGACCATCATAATATGTCGATATCCTTCTTCCGATAGCAAAGATATTTACGACGCGTTGATGAGAACAGCGATTACCGAACGAGTCGACAACTTAGCAAAGAGAGCTCTACTCGAATGGTCCTTGGTTTCGTCCAAATCAGACAAATGCATATCTACGGAATGGAAAAACCGTGTTATACGATGGACAATTCGTCAAACTAAAGCGCCAATTCCAGACAAGCTGTACCAACTTTGTACAGAACTCCTACTTTTGTCACGAAAAGTACCGCCTTCATGGGGAACTACTATATTAAAAAACACTATTAATCGACAAGGAACGACCTTCTGTCGTAATCCCGCTACAGGTGTATTAGCGCACGCATCTCCTGAACGCGCGTCCGAAATTCGTTTGGAAATACAAGAGACAGTACAGCGTGTATCGGAAACATACAAAAAAAGAACAGATTCGAGAGCAGAAACAAGTAATTTTCAATTTGAAGAGTATTGGGAATTGGCCATAGCATGTTTACACTACGCATGTAGTCAAGAGTGCGATCTTAAATGGATGGAGACCTTTTATATGGACGATGAGATGAATGCTATGAAAACATTGAATCGAATAAAAAAACATCGATCCGTATCTAATGTTCCTTACGCTCCAGCTTTAGCGCACTGCTCTGGAAAGTGGTATTTCAAGTATACTCGTTTTTCCAAAATGAATTGTCTACGAATGGATCGTCCCGATGCCCTAGTTGACGGTTGGGCAGCAATAGCAGCATGGTGCGAACTTGTATATAAAGAAATGGATGGTACTCCTTGTAGAGGCAAAAAAATACGTTCGGTTCTTTCTGATATTTACACATCTTGAGTGTTCACAGTACGTAAGTATATATTAAAAATTGTTATTTCCTATACTAAAATGTTTTGTTATCTTACTATTTGGTAATTTATAGAGTTAGTTATTACGGTATCGTTTTTTTGGTAATCTTTTCCAAATATCTTTGATAATCATCATCCGACAAGTACATTCTTACCGCGGTAGACGCATCAAGACAAAGTTGTAGATAATATTCCGAAACCTCATCTATTTTAACACACATAAATTTATCGAAGCGTGCTTGGAATTCATTTTTAAAATTTTCAATTATGGTGTCGGTCCACTCGAAATTATTTGTATTGAATTTGATCAGGTTATTTATGAATATAGCAAAATTACAGAAAGTGTATTTCACATTTTTTTTTGCGGCGTCAATAAAGCACGTTATGACATGCTCTAGGTAATTCTGTCTGCTTTCTTTTAATATGAACAAATTAGATTTTTCAAGCAGTAAAAGTAACGTGTCCGATTGTAAATAAGCGTATCGAAACATGTAATTTACTAAATCTTTCATGAATTCAAGATCTTGTTGATTTCTCATCGCTTCCTCGTGATTACGATAAAAAATAAAAGAGCAAATACTATACGGTGTTGGATTAGTAAATGGATCAAAAGCGGGCAAATGCGCCAGGTACGATAAACGTGTTATTTTGTCCATCTTTTTCAAATAATCATAATGCGTCTGCTCTGAATCTGGTTTGAATACTGACGATATATCATCAAACGTATATGTGTCTGGGTTGTATAAACTACGTACAAGCTCGGCCACCATACTCGTTAATGTGTGTACGATACCGGTAAATGTGCTATCCTGCAGTGAAGGTAACTCAGATCTAACGCCGTATAGTAATTCTGCAGCATATTTCATCGACGCTTGTAACTGAAGTGTCAAATTTTTCTCTTTTTTACTATATTTAATATTGTTTTCACCAATCAACCAAATTTCGGTCAATTTTTTTGCATATTATCTGTACATTTTCAAACAATTTTTCTGCGCTAAGACATTTCACGGCCGTTGTATTTATAAACTTAAACTCGCTATATTCTTTATTCCAAACAAACTCGCATGGTTCAACGGATATTAGATCTCTAAATATTGTATTTACAACACGCATTTCTTTAGGAAGATCGTACGTTTCAACAAAGGTTTTCGTAAAATCTAGTCCTAATTTGGCGATAAAAGAATCCTCGTATTTTTTTTTTACAACATTAGTGCTTAATATGTCAGAATCACATGTATTAGAAAGAGACATGATACTTTTTGAGTTCTTAAACAGTTTATCCTATTTTAAAAAAAACATACATATATATACTTGATAATCGTCGCGGCGACTTATGCAGGTCATGTAAAAGGGATCGAGTTGACTTGCCACCATTTCAAAAAGCGCTAAAGCATGCCATCCCGCACATCGTACGGACGTTCCCAGCCGTAGATAAACTCGAGCTGCTTGTTAAAACCTCGCAGTGATATGTTGTCCAAACTGTAAGTATCTTTTCTTAGCCATGCGTAATAATACTTTTTACGGGTTTGAATTAAGCTTTTCAAATTTTTTGAGGTCTATCGATGAATGAAACTGTGTTATGTGTCCCAAAAAAACGCGCGCGTTTTTTTCGCATTGTGAAAAAAAACGCGCGCGTTTTTTTACTTAAAAAATCATCGACACATTTTTATATAAACTTAAAACCTTATGGACATTTTATAAAAAAAGTTTATCAAACTTGTATTTCACCAAAAACTTTTGAGGTGCATCGATGAATGAAACTGTATTACGTGTCTCAAAAAAACGCGCGCGTTTTTTTCGCATTGTGAAAAAAAACGCGCGCGTTTTTTTACTTAAAAAATCATCGACACATTTTGATATAAGCTCAAAACCTCATGGACATTTTATTAAAAAAGTTGATCAAACTTATATTTCGCCCAAAATTTTTTTGAGGTGCATTGGTAAATGAAACTGTATTATGTGTCCCAAAAAAACGCGCGCGTTTTTTTTTCGCATTGTGAAAAAAAACGCGCGCGTTTTTTTCACTTAAAAAATCATCGACACATTTTATAAACTCAAAACCTCATGGACATTTTATAAAAAAAGTTGATCAAAATTGTATTTCACCAAAATTTTTTTGAGGTGCATCGATAAATGTAACTGTATTATGTGTCCCAATTTTTTTTTTTTTACTTAAAAAATCATCGACACATTTTGATATGAACTCAAAACCTCATCGACATTTTATAAAAAAGTTGATCAAAATTGTATTTCACCAAAATTTTTTGAGGTGCATCGATGAATGTAACTGTATTATGTGTACCAAAAAAACGCGCGCGTTTTTTTTTCGCATTGTGAAAAAAACGCGCGCGTTTTTTTTTACTTAAAAAATCATCGACACATTTTGATATGAACTCAAAACCTTATGGATATTTTATAAAAAAAGTTGATCAAAATTGTATTTCACCAAAATTTTTTTGAGGTGCATCGATGAATGTAACTGTATTATGTGTCCCAAAAAAACGCGCGCGTTTTTTTTTCGCATTGTGAAAAAAAACGCGCGCGTTTTTTTTTACTTAAAAAATCATCGACACATTTTGATATGAACTCAAAACCTCATCGACATTTTATAAAAAAAGTTGATCAAAATTGTATTTCACCAAAATTTTTTTGAGGTGCATCGATGAATGTAACTGTATTATGTGTCCCAAAAAAACGCGCGCGTTTTTTTTCGCATTTTGAAAAAAAACGCGCGCGTTTTTTTTTACTTAAAAAATCATCGACACATTTTGATATAAACTCAAAACCTTATGGATATTCTATAAAAAAAGTTGATCAAACTTGTATTTCACCAAACAATTTTTGAGGTACATCGGTGAATGAAATTGTGTTACGTGTCCCAAAAAAACGCGCGCGTTTTTTTTCGCATTGTGAAAAAAAAAACGCGCGCGTTTTTTTTACTTAAAAAATCATCGACACATTTAGATATAAACTCAAAACCTTATGGACATTTTATAAAAAGTTGATTAAACTTGTATTTCACCAAACAAATTTTGAGGTGCATCGGTGAATGAAACTGTATTATGTGTCCCAAAAAAACGCGCGCGTTTTTTTACATAAAAATCGTCGACACATTTAGATATAAACTCAAAAACCTCATGGACATTTTATAAAAAGTTGATTAAACTTGTATTTCACCAAAAAATTTGAGGTGCATCGGTGAATGAAACTGTATTATGTGTCCCAAAAAAACGCGCGCGTTTTTTTCGCATTGTGAAAAAAAAACGCGCGCGTTTTTTTTTACTTAAAAAATCATCGACACATTTTGATGTAAACTCAAAACCTCATGAACATTTTATAAAAAAAGTTGATCAAAATTGCATGTTACAAAAAAAAAAAAAAAAGGTCGATTAATAGATAAAACTTTGTTATGTGTTCCAAAAACATGCGCGCGTTTTAAGAAAAAGTTAGGATTTTATAAAAAAGTTTACAAAGTCTACATACCACGAAGATTTTTGTGAACAAACACTGAATAAGACTTTGTTAAACTAGTAAGATTAATTGTGACGATATAGGCCTACAGGTCCTTCACCGAATATATAGGTTGTTGGACAAAGTAATTAAATTGGCTGAATGGACAAATTGCATATTTGAAATTCAGTGAATAAACCAGTCTTAAAGACAGTCCGACGATCCGAACATCCTAAAAAATTTCTATTTTCAGGGATTCGTATTTTTCGTGAAGCACTCGTACGTAAATATTGTAATGTGTAATATCTTTTTAAAATTTTAAATCATAATCAAGTAATATATCGCGTCGATATTATCGTTCGCGATATGAAAAGTTTACTGAATGAAACACATCCTACTATTATAAATAAGAGTAAGAGCTTCTTAATATCACTTTACATATTTTGTAATATCGCGATGCATCCTAGCTTAATGGACGATCTACGTATTTTCTTATTCGACGAGGAAATTGAACAAAGTGAAATAGAAGATCGAAAGTACCAATTTACACAACAAAAAGCAAAAAGTATACGTATTTGGAAACGTTTACATACAGTATGGATGATCAAGACGACGAATGGAATAACAAATACGAGACGTATAAGAATAAAAAAGTTGGAGTGAAAAAAAAGATTATTTTACTTCATGAAGAAGTACGACATGAACGTAGTGTACCAAAATTAATATGTGTTAGACGTTGAAACACAGACGTACGACTCTGAAATAATATTCATGCAGTAGAAAACTTTTGAATTTTTTATACTTAATTAAGTAATCGACGAATCTTGTACTTAAACATATCGTATGCATTCCACGACGCTCAAATTCCCGTCTGTTCGTTCACTCAAAGACACTTCAGTAGATGCATCGGAATCGTTTGATACGGGTGGGAAAATATCTATCTTTATGATCGTGTTATTTGTTGTATGTATTACTTGTGAAGTTCCAAAACTTAGAGTACCTTCTTCATTTTTTTCTTGTAAAATCATCCCGACAATTGAGGGACCCTGCATATAATTTACCCATTTTATTACGGTTAGTAAACAGGATGAAGGCTTTCAGCGTAAATCTAAAAAACAATTTTAGACATGCTTGCATAAACGAACGAATCAAGAAAATATTATGAAATAGTTGCAAAAAGAACATTACCTGATAAGATAAGGATTTCACATAAGCATCTGAGGAATCGCCATTCCAAGCCGTTATATTCGCAGTCGTAGAAACGTGTACTATATCTTTTAGCCCATCCTGATTGATGTCAATGATTCGAAGCATCACAGGTTGTATTTCAGTGTCATTCGCGTATCCCGAATGCAGCACCATAGTTGTCGAGGAGTATTGATAGGAATTTATGTTGTCGTACATGTGTATTTCATAAGTGGTGCTATTCGGTTTTAAGGCTACCACCAAATCGATATCTCCGTCACCGTCGACATCATCTCCGTGAATATCCCACACAAAATTGTAGCCGTAACTACCGTTCACTGTTGACCTGCCATCATCGCTGTCTCGAACTGTAAGCTCTATATTTTCGTCCTCTTTCTCAGATCCGTATATAACATAGATGCCTCCACTTTTGTCACAAGAATCCTCACAATCATAAAAATTTCCTTGCGTAGCTACCGCGATATCAAGATAACCATCCCTGTTAAGGTCGGACACGTATATCGGTCTTATTATAGCGGTTGATGTCGTGATGTATATGGTACTGCTCAAAGCGTACGAAGAATTGCTATCATAAAGCGCACTTATTTTACGAATACTATACCTACTGAGTTTGCTATCTATCGCAACCACCGCGACACATGCAAAAATATGAGAATGAACATCATACTGATACGTTGTGAAGTTGTCATAAAACGTATGATAGTTATACACTAGATGCTTGGAAGCTCCGCTGTTGAAGCTATAAGAATACTTGATTATGTCGTATGTGTAGTTCTCTCGAAAAGAAACATCATATATGTTATATGTGCCGTCGTATCTATCAGTAAGTATAGTAGATGAATCATACGCAGAAATAGACACAAAGTCTTCATTTATGTTTATGCTATAATCCGATACACTCTGACTCTTCGAGCTGTACGTGTATTGACTTAGCGAATCGGCAACATCATTGCGTACAAAATACTTAACATCGCTTTTCAAATTTACATCCTGCGCATCCTCAATTTCGGCTACGGTTATGTGTAATTCGTACGGATAACGAAGACTGTATAGTCCGTACGCATCTCTCCTAATCGATCCGATCGACGTATTGGAAAATTCGGTTATGCCGTTATAAGCTACGATGCTTAGTGCTCGCTCGCGAACAGGAGAGACAGGTGAAGGAACTGAGACAGAAACAGTATCGGAAGAGCTTGATGATGAATCGGAGGTGTCGAAGGCATCCCACAGAAGCGCTATCGACCCGGTTGCGACAGCTAAGACCACTACTAAATGGATCACTATAAACGCGATAACCGCGACAGTCGGCAACAGCATTGTCCAAACAGAGTTTAGTCGAAGGTCTACATATGTTTCGCGTTCACTAGCGGATGACCGATATTATACGGTCGTACAAAAGGTACCCTGCTGTACGCTTTTTATTCGATTAAAACAGAAATTTAATTCGTGTTATTTATACGTATGTATATATACATATACACATTTGTTCGATTTATTCTTTCAATATTAAAAATCCAATTTTCGCGTGCGATTATGAAGCTTGCACGATTTTAATTACGCGCGCCGATTCTGCGTCACCGCAATGATGTATTATAAATACTTTTTGCGAAAAAAACTTAGTATCAGCAAACATGTCATTTGAATATGTGCTACTGGCACCAACAGAAAACCGTAAAGCCAACTTCGATCCTGATGATAGCAACACTTTTAACGCTCCCGAAGCACAACAGTCTGCCCAGGGTTTCAGCCAGCAGGGCACGAGTGCACCGATGCAAGAAAGCCAGATTTGTAGTGACGACGAGGATCCGGACTACGAACCCAATGAAGGCGAACTCCAAACGGATTCGTCCGAAGAAGAAGATGGGAGCTGGAAAATGGACGATAATGCAATACGTGCTGAGGAACACACCATCGCGGACATCCTCCCAGAGACAGACCCAGAAAAAGCAGCGGAGCAGCTGCACAAGAATGGGTACGTGCTGCTAAGATTCATGGACGAACCTGAGGTCGCCTCGGCGCTCGACGAATTTAAACGCACTCTTTGCGAAGATCTCCCCGAATTTAAACCAGCCGATTGCACGCGCAACACAAATTGGGAGTACGGCTGCACCGGTTTTGGCGCGGTAAACACCGCTAGCAGCTTTCATAATCGATTTGTTCGAGCACTTCGTCTGCGCGCGCATGTTGTCGTTGCACCGGTGCTAAATCATTACCGAATGCTAACAAAACATCCTAATGCGAAAGAAGTGAGACTGCAACAGCTGTTCGGTCGCATGAGCGTACGGGTTCGTTCGCCCACATCCGAGCTATGGCATCAAGACAATGCCGAAAAATCTCAATACGGAGACGGTGACTACCGCGATGCAAGTCGTTTGAAGCCTTTGCCCGACGTCACCTTCGGCGGATGGATCGCCTTCAACCAAGGCAAAGATCCGATAACCGGAGAGTCCATGCCGCAGGCTGCTTCCCTATATTCCAACAGTCACGGTTACTTTGTGCCAGCGAAAGTAAAAAATCAAATCAAGAATCTGGGCTTCGGCAGACTAAGCTACAGCGACATGACGCACCTGATCGAAGACAGGGGCTCCGAGGAGACGGGCAATCCAACAATAAAAACGCTCGTTCTCACCCCTTCTGGTACGATTTTTCTCATGCATCAAACGATTGTTCACGAAGTGAGATCCGTGAAACCACCCGAAGCGATGTTTCGGTTGTACCTGCAGTTTCGACTGACGAGCGACGACAAGGATTTGCTCGAATTCGGCAACCCGATTCCGCCGAATACAATCACTCACGCGCAAGACGGAGATCATCGCGCTCAAAATTTGGACGAAGTGTGCGATCTCATGCTTGTACCTAAATTGCCGTCCAACCAAATGCCGTCTATGTACAATCGGAAGGGCATAGATATGCACAGCCAAAAACCTAAGTTGCTCAGGTGGTTTAACCTATACTTGCGCAACCAAATGCGCGTCGATGAGAACGTGTTTGTCGGAACCGGCAGACCGAAGCCGCTTCCTAGTAATATGGCTGAGGATACGATGATCCAAAACGGCCCAGAACCTAAATACTATATAATGCGATTGCACGCCCCAAGTCTATGGGAAATTCAGACAGGCCACAAGTATCAAGGTATGCAGGACCTCGAAGGTATCGACTGGAGGAATCTGTTTCCTGTATACGAGCAGTTTGAGCGGAGCATAATGAGACCGAGCACCAACAACTTCGAGCTGCAGCATACAATGATACAGCCTTTGCTTGAAAGATTGTCGGCACATACAAGCGACATGTTTAAACAATTTTGTGTACGGGTGCTCCACCGAATATAAGGTGTTCGACGGAGTAATCAAATCGGCCAAATGGACGAATCGTATATTTGAAATTCGGTAATTGAACCAATCTTAAATACGGTCCGACGACCCGAACATCCTATAGAATTCTTATTTTCGGGGAACCTATTTTTTTCGTGGAGCACCCGTAATACAAACATCACTAATATTGTAAGTAAATACCGCACTCTTAGTGCAGAGAGCCATGCCACAACTTTTGTGTTTACTCCTGTACAAGTTCCGAAAGCAGACACATACGCTTTACTTATGATATTTACCACGATCACACGACAACCTGATGTCCGTGCTTTTACAACAATCACGCAAATATTATACAAATCGCCATACGTACAGTGTAGATGGCGTTGTCGTATATCAATGTGGTGGTGACACTGTGCTGATAGTCGCACTCGATATGTGTCGACTTGACAACGCTGGGAATGCATGTAATATTGATGTTCGCTTACCAATTTTTTGCTCATGCAAATCGTAAACATTCAACAACACTTTCATTTGCCGGCGCCTTTTCGCTTAAACATGCTTCTGTATAACCGACGCTGCCAGATTCCGACGCGGCAAAGTACCGAACATCAATATCGAGTATGGTATTATTCGTCCGATGAACTACGCGCGCTTCATCGAACATCACGTCGGCCCCGATTCTTGCGATTTGCATAATCACACCGACATGACAAGGACCCTGCAGACCAGTATGAACGATATGTATCAGAAGATGCACAACATACAAAACGAATTTACGACAATTATATCTGACCTGATAATACACCGCTTTCATTCCAGGAATTTCATCGGAAACATTACGTAAATGTGGAACGGCGGAAACGAAGATGACATCATTTAAATTGTCACCGTCGATATCTGCAACTCGTACCAATACGGGTTGTATGTCGCTCTCTTCTGCTTGGCCAAGATGCAGAATTAACGTTTCGGGGTACGACCGCAAATTGTTGCATTTGTAAAAATGAATTTCGTATGATGTTTTGTTCGGCTTTAAAGACGTTACGATGTCCGCACATTCGTCATCGTCAAAGTCCGCTGCGTGTACGTCCCATACAAAGTTGTAAGTGTATGTAAAGTTTGCACCTACGATCTCGTCTGCACGACCCGTCGCATCTCGAGAGTATCAAATATAGATGGATCCGAAGTTCCGTACGCAATATAAATCCCACCTGACAGGTCGCAATCATCGCTACAATTAAGAAAGATGTTACTATTATCCGTCGCCACGATTACGTCTAAATAACCGTCATTATCTAAATCGTGCATAAAATTGGGTCGTATACTCGTGTCGCTCACGAAGAACGTGTAATTAAGAAAGATGTCATTATCGGACGTAATCGTAGAGATAGTAGCGGTGTAGTTTAAAAGCGTTACCGTCTGAGAACGACCCCGTGTTATATGATAAAGGCCGCTGATTATAAAGAAGGTGTAGGTATATGAGGTTGCATTATGATACGAACCGGAATAATACGCGATATACGCAGTATTATCAGAGCTGTCATAACAATTCGAACACGTGTAAGCTTGATGATGGACTGTTTTATTGTTACTGTAATTCAAATATGTTATTTTTTCATATTCATACAGAATAAAAGTTGAAGTCGTCATTTTGACATTGTTTAGCATACTGATGTTGAGATCGAAGTCATTGTAGCTTGTTTCCGACGAAAATGTTGTTTCAAACACGTACGGGTAAAGTACGTCGGTGTTGTTCTGGCGAACGTAATAATTTGTATCCCTCCAAAGTGATACGTCAACATCGTCTTGCACTTGCATTACGACAAAATGTAGATCGAATGGTTCCCGCATATCGTATAGAGCGTATGCGTAATTATGAACCGTCGAATTGTAGTTGATCGAATTATTTGTCACGGTGTTGTATACAACTACAGTCGTGCTCCAAGTTTGATTTACGGTATTATTAGTATATACATTTGACGGTGTCGGCGCATACGTCGCTTCGATAAGTGCATTCGAAGGGGATGAATAATATGTTGATTCGGTAGGTTCCTTTTCGAAAAAGGTATACAGACCTGTTACTATACACATGATGAGACCTAAGTGCGTTATTTAAAAAAAATTAAAAAAGCCGTTTAGCAGGTTTTGTTGCGCTGTCATATTTGAATAAAAGATTGACGTGTAAAACTCGTAAGGTGTCAAACGACCGATTATATCGTATCGATTACGTATATATAGGTATACAACATAAAGATCAGAATCATACAGGATTTTTAAATATGCATGCACAGTTGCAACTCAGAATAATTACCGCATAGCTTATGAATAAATACTTCGTAAATGCCATCCATGAAAAAACCTTGCATACTCAATATAACATTCAAGATGCAGTCTTTAAAGAAAAAAAGTGTGCGCTCTTTCAATGGTAATATAAAAAAGATTATATTGTAAGCGGCAATCCAACAAACGTACATATTCGTGCTATTGAATGATTTGAATGATACGGATATATTAATAAAAAATTACAGTGTTGTCAGTGTTGCGTATATATACATACAACGTTGTACGTGTTAACGCAACATACATATTGAACTGAGACCGCACAACAGTGATCGTCAATAGGTTTGTAGAATATAGAACATGCGTGCTGCGGCTTCTGTAGTGATTCTTGTGAACCTATTCAATCAGGCGGTACACGCTGTTCGTGTGTCCGGTACACACCAAATAATAGAACCGTATGACCGGTCAGTCCGGGTCGAAAATAACGACTCCTCCAACGTTTATATGAATCGTTTAGAACCGGACTGGTGGTTAAATCCGGCTACAAATTATGAACAGACGTACGCACAGAATAACGCGTCAGCCACGGATAAACCGCGTGCAATTTTCGACGCCTCCGCTCAAGAGATGTATATATTTTCGCAAGGAAGCACGTCTTTCGGTCCTCGATTCGTTGAACAAGCAGTAGCCAGCTTTAGGTTAATCTTTGGCATAAGCCGAAACGATACTTGCGACGATCATTACATCGCTCTCACAAAAAAATCCTGACGGAGGTAGTCATTGCACATTTTCATGCCAAAATAGTATTCTTGCGGGACTAAATTGTAATTCCGTAATTTTGGTAACGGAAAACACCATGAATACGGCATTGCTTACGGATGAGTGCGCGTCCTTACCCCAAAACCATACAATGGAACTAACGATAACGAGCACGCATGCGTCGCTCACGCACGAAGCGTGCGACGTGGTGTTGCAAAATAAACACGATTTAGAAATCGGAGCTTTTTACATATTTAGTGGATGCGATGACGATCACAGACAAGGTTGCCGTTTTGTTTTCTTTAATATGACCGGTACGTTATTTTTTTTACAGTTACGACCTCTTCTTTTATGAAGTACATACTAAGTTTATTTAGGATTAACAGATGAAGAGAAATTGAGCCCGCCACCACCGTCACCTCCACCACCTTCACCGCCTCTACCAAACCCGCCACCTTGTCCGTGTCCACCTGTTCCCTTGACACCACCAAATCCTCCGCCACCGTCTTCTTCTCATAATTTCTTTGAAAATTTGTTTCGAAGAGAGCATCTTTTTGACGTGATCGCCGGATCTTTAGCTGCAATTGTCATTCTCGTTTTGATATTTGACTGCGTTGTGTACGGTATCGGAAGAACAATATAAATGTATCAATGTATCATATTACGGAAAAGAGTACCTACTTTTTTGTAATATTCGTGTATCGGAGTCTACATATTCTGCTACGTATACGCGCCGAAATGTATTTTGTCGTGCGATCAAGAGATATCTCACAAGCGTACTTCGTTATCTAATTTTTCAGGCCATTTGTTCAATATTTCTAGTACACCAATAGGTGGTTCCAAATCGAATTTGAGGGCACGCTTATACCGTTCGGAAGGACGCATGCCACTACGGGGACCAAACTTTTTGCATAATTGAAACTTTTCGACGAGCTTAATTTCGTCCGTACTTAGATTTCGTTTTTCAAGCTCTCGTTCATGATCCTTTTTTGTTTGTAGTTGCGTACGGTCGGAAAGTATCTTTTCCACTTCCTCGGTGCGTGCATGGACGCGTGATAATCTTTCCAGAACCGTAGAGTGATACGCAGTATTCGACTTTTCCTTAGTCGGCTTTTTTTTCGTATTACTCAAAGAATCTGTGGCTTCTCTCATACTAACCAATCGCGAGCGCAAGCTGATGTCCGACTCTTCGTTTAAGTAAGGATTATCATCGTCGGCGGCCTCAAGCATTAGCATCGCTTGAGTGTTTATGTTGAAGGACATTCTTTTTGTGGACGTAATCTTTGGAAATATGCGATCCACGCCTTTTGTTTTCGAATTGTTCATGCTTTTAAAGTTTTGATCAAAAATAAATTCAAGTCATCATTATCACGTCTACATTCGATCGCTTTTTTATTTACCGTAGACATTCTCACTCAACACGAATTGCATACGAGATTGTAAACCGCCTTGCACGGCGCAGTATATATATACATACATAAATTGTGGAAGATATATTGAGCCCAATAAATCTGAATTTTGGTCATTTGCTGTGATGTATAATCCCGTAACACCGCAAGCGCTCGCTATTGTTAATGGCGAGTTCGACTTACCGGGCATACTCGATCGCGCGGAATACTACAAAAATAGAAGTATTGAACGAGAATCTCAGGAACTATACGAGAGCACTGGAGATCAAAGCGAACTGTACAGCATGACGAAACACGATCTATGCTTCAGAGAGACCAGAAGTATAACCGATAGAAATCGAGCCATCACCATGAACGACAATCTTCTTAAAGTATTTTCATCGTTCACTAAGCTGCCCAAATGGTTTGAAGGAAAAGGCGTTTACGAGAACGACGATGTTGTTTTTGTGGGAGTGTCACAAACGCAGATGATGTTGGACCGTGCAAAAAGTCAGAGCGCCGGCGTAGCCATCGCTACCGCTGGAAAGCTTACGATAATGAACACCGGATCTCAAATCATCAATCCGGGTGATACGGTTTGTTGGGATTTTCCTTGCATATCCAATCATAACAAGATGAACAATTATGTTAAACGTGCCAAGTACAGCGACGGCAACCGATTGACAGCGGCCGTCGTTCCTCTTAATCACATGCGCGTCGTACTGAAGAAGCATTACGAAGCGTTGAAGAAAAATGACGGTAACATGCTAAAAAAAAAAGCAGGCGAAATTGGATTTCAACATCCCACGATTTACGCTGACAAAAGGGCCACGGAACGAATCATTGGCAAAACCACGACTAGGGCTTTAGTAGACGAACCGTACGCTCTTTTTTCTTGTGTGGTTTTTTATTTTTCAATTTGATATGTGAAGTTAAGACTGTTATATCTGCGCCGTAACGATATATGTGCATTGATTGTATCGCGTGGATATGTGTATCACAGGTTCGACATCCAGCTTCACTACGCGCATGGTTAAATTCTTATATGTTTTTTATCGATCTCGTGCACGTTTGACGTGTAATCGACATCAGCGTATACATGATTGTATATCTAATCTTCGCTAAAATATGGAAACTATAAATGATGAAAGCGCGAATACACAAGATGTGGATACTCAAAAAAATCATCAGTATGCTCTTCGAGAAATTGGCTTACAAAAAGTAGCCCGTCTCGAACGTGGTCTTATCATACTAGAGCAGTATCTAAAAAATGTGGACGAGAAAGCGATAGATCATGCGTTTACTAACGACACGGTAGTATCGACTTCAGAATACGATGCCTGATGTAGCACACAAAAAGTTTCAACTTGAAGTACGATTTAAAAGAAAATATATTCACGTACAATCGGTTATCACATGCATTATTGTGTGCATATTCAGAAAACGACACGATCGATATATTTGGTACATGTAAATAAGGTATTGTGAACGTCGCTACGCATCGTACATAGCCTCACATACGTTTTTAGGTAGACCCTCATAAAACAGCTCCCATTCGTCGTGCGTAAATATGTTGTCCATATCTTCGTCAAACATTCTGATCGATTTCGTACCGTATGACGAACACAGCTGATTGTCGCACAGTTTGATTCGTTTGGTGTTTTCACTAATCATGCTGTCGATTATGTCTAAATATTTTTGAGCAAGCGTCACGCATTTTGATGACTCTTCGACCAACATTTCGACGATATGACGTGATTTCAACTCGTCGAAGACATCCCCAAAAAATATTTTCGTGATACTCACAGCACACACCGTACGAAACAACGTCTCGAAATCATTCCGTATGGCGTACATTGCAATATCCGAGAAACTAACATTTCCCACAAGAATATCTGCGAGATACCTAGGCGACTCCGCGTACGACATCGAAGCAAAAACGAGATTCATCACATCCACACTATTCTTGGAATCGTCAAACCTTTTTAGCACGACGTGAGTAACTTTTTGAAAGCATAACCCGTACGCCTCATTGAGAGCCATCAACGCTTCGGGCGATTGCAACTCGATCGTCAATCGAGTGAGTTGTCCATGACATTCGGGAGACAAATAAACGGGCAAAAGCGTGAAAGCGCGCGTGACGAGCTGTATGAACCAATTCCTTGTATCGTTTTTTATACATTTTGTGGTCGTGTGATGTAGAAATCTGCGAATGCAGTCGATAATAGTAGGACCAGACACTGATTTTTCATATCTCTGCGATAACTTCGTCAATACCCACGAGGGTGCTTCCAGGTGTAAATCGTATCCGAGATATTTTTGAGTAGCAATCTTATCGGCATTGTTGAAGGAAATACTATTCAGAAATAGGGTGCACGCGTTGCACGAAAAGCTCAGATGATCCAAGCAGATTAGCAAAGCGTTGCATTGAACGAAATCGCAAGAAAGGTGTCTATTCTGCACCACATCCTTTCTTTTATATTGATTTTGCAACCACGTCCATTGCTCAGGCGAAAGATTTACCCCGGAACGAACGAGATTGTGTAAAAACGAAGTGTGCAGCTCGTGACCGAATACTTGAATTTGATTTATCAAATCGAGTCTTTTGCGAATACCCAGCACCGCAAAAAAAGTTTCCGAATGAAGCAAAGTCTTAATGCTCTGCATGTAGACCGTAATCGTGCTCGTCGAAACGCTTAATAAGATCGCGTTGGCCAGTTCGACCGATACATGGGCTCGAGAATAATGCGCGCAAAGAAATTTTCGTAGTGCTTCGTATTGATCCTGACACAGATGACGAAAACGATACGCTCTGATTATGTTGATGAGCATGCAGTCGAATGACTCGTATTTTGCGTATCCTGCGAAGTACAAATGCAGTTAAAGACGTATATTTCGGCTGTCCAAGAAAACGACAAATACGAATGACCGTACCTTTTTTTATCAAGAAATCTAATATGGTCAGATCACACGTAATGGTTTGAGATACATTCAATATTAAACGATCGGCGTTTGGCATATTAGAGATGCTAGCTGTAAAATCAAAGGTGTCATGTAAATACGCCAGACATTCAACATTATAATAGACGTACGCGCAGTTCCATATCGCGTACGCAATAATTCTCTTCACAAATTTGTGACCATCTCGACTCTGGAGTGTTTCCTTTTTGTATATGGGATGGTTGTGCATGTAACGCATGAAAGACAGCGAGTTGTTCGCTTTCAAACACGCCGCTTCGGTCATAGCGTACTCCATTTTTTTGGTTCGTTTGAAAAAATCATGAAATATGTCAACCTGCATATGCGCTTGCGAGCAAATAACGATATCGTGAAGTAAGGTCAACGCTGTGGATACGCTATTTACGGAATCCTTAACCACGCTGCGATAGATATCGGAGGTCAATATCAGTCTTGATTGTATTGGCAAAGAAACCGTGAGTATGGCCCATCGTATAGCGGTCCAGTTGGTGGAGGTCAACAGAGCGTGTCCTAGAGTTCCAATGGCATATCGCATTGTTTTTTTATCAGTAGCCGGCTCGATCAATCCGAAAGATCCACCGAAGTGCATCACCTTTTTGACAAACGCTAATTGAGACACGATAAGCTTATTTGAAAATTTGAAAGGCACCTCCTCTTCTCCAGTTAAGTAAATAATGAGCGAGCGAAAACTTTTGTTGATCCACCATACAGGCGCTAGTTCGTCCTTGTTAAATCGGCTCACAAAGATGTCGGACAAAATTCTAATATTTAAAACACAAAAAGGACCCAAATCTGCCATTCGCTTTCGCACAGACGAGAGCGTATACAAACAAAAATATTACGCCGAAATATAATTTTTATCGTTTTTTATATAATCGAGTTTTACTTTTTTCACACGCGGATTCGATCGGACAATTTTTGTTATCGATATCGTATCGATAAGACCTGCACGAAACCTGATTTTTCTTTATATTGATGAAGGATACGTACACGTTATATTCTGTGCGAGACATATGGCCCCTCGGAAGATTGACTTGCTCGTTGATTCGCGTGAGCCTCGCGCTTTGCGGGATACGTTAATAAAAGATAAGGTTGAACATACTATAATGACTTTAGACACTGCCGATTTTCACTTTAAGCATGCGGACAATCTTTTGGCAACCGTGGAACGCAAAACGTGGTCCGATTTGGAAAGCGCTCGTATCACCGGACGCTTCAAAGATCAGCTCGAACGAGCCACAGTCTTCGCAAACGAAAATGACGCGATGCATTTTATTCTTGTCGAGGATCCTTTTGTAAAATCGGACGAGCAATTGCGGAACAGTAACACGAAAACGAACAGACGCACAGAGAACGCGAAAATTTGGATCCGTGCGTGTCGAATCATACGCATGAAACGTATAACGGAAATATCGTCCATGCAAAAAAAAGAAAAAACGAGGAAAATCCTGAAGCGTGTTGGATTAACATGTTGATGGTGATTCCAGGCATGTCGGAAAATATTGCTCGATCCGTCGCGGACATCTTCGCAGATGCGGCCGATTTGACTCAAAAAGCCAAGGATTTGAAAGACAATCGTTAAACCGTAAACTCCGTCTTAGATCTTGCCACCGACTTGTTGGCCGACGTGAAGGTGCGTGGGTCAAAACGCCGGGTCGGACATGCTGTAGCCGGGCGAGTGACCTCATGCTTGCTGGGATCCTTGGAACACGCCTGATATATAAATCCTGACGTATTTATAAAAATGAAATGCGCAGTTGTACAATATTGCGTTTGATGAAATACATAGCGTTACAAACAGGTCTGAAAGGTTCAAACACTGCACATTAGCTGCTCCAAAGCAAACATCAGTAATAAATTTGCACACTTTCGGTGAATGATATAATTTTGACATTCGTTTGACGTACATACAAGTTTTGTATCAGAACGAATTTTAAATATAATCTCGATCTCGTGTTCAACTTAATAAGCAGTTTGGCGATCCAATCCCAAACGCCTATTTTTTCGTACGAAAGCTATGCTTAGATTGAATATAAATACCGGAGCTATAATGAGCTAAATGATCGAGCGATCGATTTTTTTTTCATTCGACATATAAAATCGTACGGCGGTGCTTGTTAAAACATCTTGACCATCAACTTTTATAAGCGTCATAATTTTGACGATCGAAAGAAAAAAAAGTGTGGGTGTAATAGGTCGTATGTATGGACGTATCAAAAAATTTGGAATGTTCACGAAAAGGTTGCGAGAATCCGACAAATCTTCGTTTTCTCATAGAAAATGTCATCATTCAATAGCAACTACAAAGTATTGTGTTGTCTTGAAGGATGTAATTCGTATTCTTTCATTTTATGAGATTGCAGGGGAACGTATTTTAAGCGACATCGACATATTTTGCGTGTGCCTGACTTCGAAGGAATTGAATAAAATGCTGATAGACAAGCGTCCGATAAAATCGTTAATCAAAATTTCGTGCTCGATATTACGAGATTTACAACCTCACACGCACAAACTCAGAATACAAAGTGAGCTACGTAGACTTGCGCATCTAGGATGCCATATCGATCGCATAAGCGAAACGCTTCTTGTCGAAAATGTTAATCCGCGTGTCTGGTGTGCAGCCATCCCCGTGTCTATCGCAACTTTCCGGAGAGCGGTACGAGAAGGCAAATTTGGAGTCGTTCACGAATTGCTCGCGAATAGGAATTTCGATTATAATCAAAGAAAGGATGTCACGTACATGACCGACGCCGTGATGTCTGGTGATACGCGTGTAACCGATCTCATGAATCGCCGAGGGTGGAAACATAATCCGGACGATATCGGCCGATGCATTATACCGAACACCAATATGCTAAGATGGGTGCAGGAAAGTCTGCTGTTCGAGGATGACGCGCGTTCATTTTCATGCGCCGTAAATTGCTACAGTCTGATGGGTAACATCGACGCTCTGCGTGAACTATACGATGCGGCGATCGTATCGGGCGCGGAACGACTTTTTCTTGGTAATTCGTCGATACGCATCGTAGAACTGGCAGCAATAAAAAATCACACGGACGTTTTGGAATGGCTGACCACCGAAACGCAATACGAAATTGACAAAGATTCTTTGGTGATCTACGAATCCTTCCGAAACGCAATAAAAAGAGGACACTTAGTGTACGTCAAAAAGTTGCATTCCATAGTTCCAACTTTTTTTAAATATAATCCGTCAGCCGCAAAAAGTTTGTACGGTCAAGCAACACACCTCGATGTCGTAGATTGGTTATCGGGTGTCGCATGTATTTTATGACGTCCGCACATTATTTTGCTAATCGTTTCACGCACATAAAGATTAAAAAAACGTGTTAAAAAAAAGCTATTATTTGTACCTCTTATTATTTGTTAGTTTGTAAATAAGCTCATCGAAAGATCGTCTTCACATATCATACGCGACCATCATGGTCAATATATGTATCTTGACGTTTATGTACATCACTATGTACTGCACAAACGTTCGCATGTTCAATATTATCATCACGACCGCCACTCCCGTGCCCACCAGTAAGGACGAAGCGGTAGCCGTGGCCGTTAACACAACGAAAACCACTGTAGCGGCTGGAACAAAATTAAGTATCGTACGTAATTGGCAAGCATCGAAAACCGCGACCATGTCGTCGACGTTGTCGTGACCGTTCTCCTGTGCGACGCGCAAACTGTCGTAGTCGTTGTAATAGTAAAAATAAGTCTCAAAGGAAGCGCACAACCACGCGCTTCTTCTGTCATAGCACACGTCGTGTAAGGAGGACGGATGGTGACGTTTCCATAAATAAAAGACGTTACGGATACCATCTCGGAAGCCGTACGGATTTGCAGAACAATCCACCGTATCATGAAGACGATCGTTGTCGAGTCTTCTTTTCGCCCAAGCGACGGGCCACTCTATATGTCTCGGAAGTAGATACCGCTCCAAATCGTGCGCCAGGTCATCCGCAAGACACGTCGGTACGGCCGGATAAAATCCCACCTCCCACTCGTAGGAAGTGCGAAGAGCTAGATGCGTCGCAATCAGAACGGCGATTCCGCCGACGACCGAAGTTTCGACGCTTTGCATACCGAACACTATCTTGAAAATGATGATACCGACCAGTGCCAGCGATACGTTGGCTAGCATCGTACATAAGAAAGGAAAGCGATCATTTCGTCGTCCGCAGGCGATCAGCTCGTTGTATCTTGGAGATCGATTGGTGGTCGAAGTGACGTGTCTCGTTAGCTCATATTCGTGGCCTCGAGACGACATGTTCGCTACGGTGTTCAAAAGCGTTTGTGGTATCGGAGTGCACGGTGACTCCGTGTCAGTGGAAGAAAAACGGCAGTCCCACCAGCCTCCGTTATCGTACACGAAGTACGGTGTTTCGGTGTAACCACGAAGCGAAAAGAAGGACTTCTTAGGCGCGATACATCTTTCATCCTCCAAGCATTTTTCGATGGTGTTGCTTTTGACGTACTCGTAACATACGCATCGATAAGCCAGATCTCTCACGGTCGCGTTATCAAAAAAATTATCCTCGTGTATGTCCAATCGAAGGATCACGCTTCGATCCTGCACGGATTCCGCTACAATTTCATTGATACTCGCTCTGCTCAAACTAGCATCGCGCGATATGCGATGCAACGGGTCGGGATAATCTATCCCGTGTCTGAGGAGACCGTAAGCGCGTTGTTTAGGCAGGTCAAAACGGAATGAAGAAACCTCGAAGGGCACTTTAAACCAGTCGCGGTGAACCTCATCGCCGGATCCGTAACCCAGGATTTTCCATTTATCGGCATGATCGGGCCCAAATCCTAAAGATTTGGTGTCATCATCGAGGCACCATCTTTCCACGTCAGTCAGTACGGACTCTTGCGCAAAGTCGCGCACTTCGCACATACCCATCAGTACGTGAGCGGGAATCAGTCCAATTTGGTCGTAAAAGTCGGTGGTCCACCAGGAGGCGTCGAGCTCGTTCTGCCTATAGGGATAAAAGTCGACCAGCGTGTAGGTATGTTGCAGGTTAAGGTGTATGCTGGACAGCGTGTTTCCGTCTGCGTCGGTGCGTGCGAAGTCGTTTTCACTCCAACGTTCGTACCATTCCAAAAAGGCGTTACGCTGGCTAGGCACCTTGCGCCACGTATGGGGATGGGACGCCCAATTATCGATAGGAGTCCGAAACAGCTCCATACCGAAACGCACGTTACCTTTAGGTAACAACTCGGAGTTGAGCAACAACGAGTCCGACGGGTAATACAGCCCGACAAACTCGGCGTCGTAAAACGGTATGTCGTCGATGCTGCGCACCTCCACATCACCGGCGCGCGCTTTGTCCTGCCATAATTCGTTGACCATCACGTCGGTCACGTCATCGTTGAAATCAAAGTCGATGGATAACCAATTCATGATGAGGTCGGTCAGGCATATGAAGAAGGTTGTCGGCGTCATGTCGCTGCAGCTGGATACCCGCGAACTGTTCGACAATTCGGTATGCGTGATGTCGAATTTTTTGTCGACCTCGTCTCTTTTGAATGTGTCCGAAATGCTCAGCACATTTCGGATGTCCAACATATACTCTTCGTACAAAATTTCAAATATACCTCGTCCTTTCTGTTTGCGCTGAGTGCTGTACACATCCGTTCTGCAGAAACGCACTCCATCATCGGAATCGTCCGATGAATCCAACATTCGAAGCGTGCCGAGAAAGGTGCACATACTTCTCTGAAAGGTATGCGTATTCATGACGGCAGAGTCGTCGGACGAGACAAATCCGTAGTAGGTGGTGGCAAAGGTGGTGACGTTGCGCACGAGATCCGTGACCTCCTCGTACACATCGCACGATTCCGAACGCGAGTTGGAAAGCTGCTTCGTTTCGAGATCGGAGTCGGATCCGAGCAGGCGACGAGAGATGGCGACCGCTCTGGAAGCGTCCGGTCGGCCGGGTCGGCTGATGCTTGACCGAACATACCGCAGCTCCGTCAGTCGATCCAATACGGATCGGTCATCGGTTTTGAAAACTTTCGGAGCCTCAAATCGTTCCTTCACAACGGAATCATTTCCTGCACCGCTTTGCGTATCGTCGTGGTTTACGTGCCAAGTCTGATTAAACTGCTGACGATAATAATGATGCACTCTCTGTTGAAATTCGGAACCCTCTGTGGGGTCTATCGCGCTCAAGTACGTGGATCGAACTGCTTGGGTCAGTTTCACGGTCTCCCACGCGACGGGAAGCAGGTGCGAGCCGATTCGTTGCGCCTTTTCTCCTATCTGCGATTTAGTGATGTGTCGTAAAATGACGCCGCCATTTTGTACTGCACGCGAATACTTTTTGCTCACGCTGGCCGATAACGTGTTCATCGCCTCGCTGGAGTTCACGCGCTGCACTAAAGCGCTTTGCTGAATCATTTCGAAAAGTTTGACACTGGTGTTGCGCGCAGCATCTCGTATCAACTCGTAGAGGGGACCAACCGTGTCGATCACGCGTTCGCGCACTTCCAGATACAAGGCCGGATCAACCCCGCCATGTTCCAATGCCGAGAAGACCCGCGTGCTGTTCTGTGTATCGCTTCTGGACATACTGATCTCGGTGATATAGGTCCCCGTGACCATCTCTCTCAATATGTCTAGGGGACGCAAACCGTTGTACACGACATCTACCGGAAGCGTGCTCAGATTAAGAATGGATCGCGCCCGCAATCCCATCACACGTTGTTCGACGCATCTATCCACATTGACGCGATCGCTCATGGAGGCTTCCTTCAGGTCCAGCTTGGGATTTATTCTTATCAGCTCCCGAAACAGCTTGTCGCAGAACGTGTTGCCGGGCCACATTTCCAAATCGGCCAGATATCAGGGCAGAAGTCCTCTCCGGAGGCCTTTCGGCCAGTTTTCGAGAAAAGATTTGTTTTTTCTTGTTTTGACATCTTTTTGCATACTTAAGGGTCAAAATTCTTTCGGCCAATCTTCGGCCAAACCCTCTTTTTGGGAGACTCTCTCGGCCAGGGGCCGGTCAATCGCGACAGGACTTCTCCCCTGCCAGATATGCGAGGGTCACATTTTGCCACCTTTCCACATCCACATCATGACCGGTTTCGCGTAGCCGATCGACTTTGGAGCGACCGCACGCGCAATGTCCTAAGCGACCGTCGCACCGTCGCTCGGCCTCAGAGATCGTGAATGTGTCCCTGCTGCAGCTGGCGCACAGCACGGGCTCTTGATCCCCGTATATATTTTGCGAGCACATCGCACCCGAGGCGACGCAATCCGCGTGCACCGCGCACGGAGTAGCGTACAGGTTCACGTCGTCGCGAGCCATGGAAAACATGTTCCGCATGGACTCCACAGATACGAAACTGTCATTATGCGATGCGCGACTCTTCGAGGTCGCGTTCGGGATCGGCGCTTCCGTCTTTAAAACATCGCTCGGCTCGTCGCTGATGAAGATATTGACGGCATCCTCCCGAGATACGTTCAGATCGAAAACTTCTTGCTGCATGTCTTGCAGTATTCTGCGTCTACGAGCCTTCTCCTGGTTCACGTCGTCATCGCCGTCTATAACGCTCGCCGTATAGGCGTTGGTATTGATCGTGATATCCAAAGTGTTTGTGGACTCACCATGCGCTACCCCGTCCATATACACGGCCCGTAGATTTAGATCGCATGTGCAGAACTCGGTGTGTGGAATGTCCTGCGGACGCATGGCCAACGAGCCGTACAAGTTGAGGTTTGAGTGCGTGGTATAGTTCAGAGACACTCTGTGGAACAGCAGATTGTTATCGTTCATAACGGAGGAGTCGCAGTAGTTGCGACAGAGCACCGGTCCGAACACTTCCAATTTATTTAGACACTCGGTTAAGGTCTGCGGCACTGCGCTATCGATACCGCTGTTGTCCAAGCGATTTTCGTACATGCAGAACTCCGTCTGCCTGACGTAGCACACGCTGTCGTAGTGGCTTCCGCTCGGACTCAAGGCTCTCGCCCCATTTTCGGGACAGCTGCCGCATCGAGCCGACGCGTCCCCGTCGTCGTGGGCGTAGACCGTCACGTTTCCCACCCGAGTCAAGGTCATCGAAGGCTGACATTCCAATCCCAGAGTCAACGAAGGCAGGACTCCGCATTGACAGAAACCGCTGGCTCCACAAAACACGCCGCCGCGACAGTTTTCACACACGCAAGGTTGCCCGTAGTACTCGTTCTTCACGGTGCGTCGTCCGAGACACTTACCGGGAGAAGCCCTACGCACGGGATCCTCCGAGTCTCCGTAAAAGTAAGGATCCCACACGCACGTAGATAAATGGAGCGTAGTCTGTTCGTCGGACATGCACGCTTCTTTGGTGGTATGACGCGCGCATAGGGTCATTGTATCCGAGGTGCGCTGCGTCACAGATCCATACGTGTCGAACACACGACCGCGCGCCCCGTTTGAGTTCTCGCCACCCGTACGCGTTTCCATACAGAACGCCTCGGACGTCGCCCAGCACATGCTGCAGTGCGTCTCCCAGTCGTTGTGTCCCACCTCCGGCAAGAGGCTGGTCGTGTGCACGTTGCGAATTTTATCGATCCCGGACGTTTGACATTGCGACGCTTCCATGGGTCGGTACGGCGTATCGTTGCTTATCGACGGCATCTTGCAGGTGGACTCTTTAAGGCAACCCACGTACTTTAAGGCTGTGTATCGTTTCGGGTTTCGAGCCATCTCCTTTGCGCTGGGACAGTCGCACCGTAATCCCGTGTCGATCACGTGTCCGATTCCGCTGCCCAAAAGATTTTTAAACTTGATGTGCGTCACTTCAATCGAAAAGAGATGCAGCTTGAACGAACCCACTTTGTACGTTTTGGGATGTGTCTTCAACCACTTGACCTTTTCCGAAAAGAAGCCGCACATCGTATCACGCATATCCTGCAGAGCGTCGACCAAATCGTTCGATATATGGCACACGCTTTCCACAATGGACAGCAGCTGCTTACCGAAGGAAGATTCTGCCATAAAACGATATATCATTTGATATATAGCCATTCCAAATTCGATGATAATATCCAGCATCATCTCCGCGAATTCCAGCACGTCATTAGCCAACTTGCTGACCATAGAGCTGTCACCGTTAAATTGAATTAGCTCGATACATATTTTGACCAGCTCTAAAAGGAGTCGCACGTAGTCATCGATCAGACGCATCATGTAGCTTCCTGCCATATCCGCCAGATCCTCCAAGGTCATCATAAAATCCAGAACCTCCTTTTGAAAATCCATGAACCGAGCGTCCGTGTTTTCGTTCAACACCACCGCCAGCGCTCTCACAAACTCCAGCACGGCGACCAGTATATCACGAAAGTAAAGAAGAGTCTGCGTTTGCGTGTACATAACCGGAACCAGGTACGACATCGCCGCACTGTCGTCCAGTATCTCTCCGTACATGGTCTCGATGTTACTGGACGATAGATCGCCGTCGGCGATAAGAAAGAATCGATCAAAAAGGTACGCCGCCGTTAGGTTCGTGGCTATCGTGGCGCGCTGCACTCCGCTCATAAAAGCCACAAACAGCGTGCTGGTGGCGGCCTCCAGTGGATAAGGCTGTATATGATGCGAATTGGTGGCGCAACCGTAACGAGACGAATGAGTGCACCCCACGCGGACGAAGGTCGGGGCGGTTCCCATCATAGTTGGCGGAGTGTACGCGTTAAATTCGCGACTGCAGCTTTTTTTGTCGGTCGTCAGGTCGCACGCGGAGACGCACGCGCCCCTAGCGAAGAGCCAATACGGAAAGGGTCCTTCCTGCGCGGTGTACGCGTCCGTCACTTCCGGATCCGCCAGGTATCCGTTCTGCGTGATCTCCGTTCCTCTCACGCTGCGTCTGTAATACCGGATCGTTTCGTTGCTAAAACCCGCAAAACCGTGCGCTTCCGCTTCGGCCGGCGTGGCACGCTCCTTGTCTCCCGTCAAATACGATCGGTAATACATGTACTGTTCGTCTCCCTCGCCTCGAAAGTTTTCGAACTCGTCGTTCGTAACGATCCACGCGCAGTGACACCACTCTCGATCGCAGCCGTGCACGACGTTCGCTTCGTTCTCGCTGCTTACCCATCGAAACGTGTGCTTACCCGGACTCGTGGCCTCCCCGAGTCCTTGCGTGACGCATTGCGCGTGATGTAGACCGGCGCACATAGTGGGCGGAAGCATCGCCGCGAAGGAGGCGTCCTTTGGCCACGTGCTCACCGTGGAGTACAACGACGGATCGTACCTCGCGGCGACGTAGACGAAGGACCATATGAACGAGGAGAAGCTGGCGAGCAGGTTGGCTATGTGCACTTGCGACTCAAAGGTTACGGTCACCAGAGTGTTCACCACGAACGTCGGGTAAGACAGATCCGAAAGCAACGCGACGCAATCTTGCGAGTCCGCGCCGTCGTCTTCGTAAACGCCGACCGCCTCCATCACGCAATTCAGAGAATCGATGACGAGCCCGAGGATGTATCGAAAGAGGTTTCTGATGTATCGCAACAAGGAGACGGATCCAAAACTGAATCGAAAATTGTCCAGACCGGCGTACGAGCTTATCGTGGAAGGTATGATCGATACGCCCGATGAGCTTCGCATGTTAAAGATGTTGGACAGCTTGTTCATGGCGTTGGTGCCGACGTCTGGATTTTCCAACACGCCCGTCATGGCACATATCGGATTCAAATTCATATTGGTGTCCAACGCGTAAAATCCGTTGCTGCAGTTGGACACGAGCGGGTTGCAGCCCACAGACTCTCCTGTAGAGCCAACCGGAAAAGTGGCCGCGGTAGCTACGGTGACACTGATTTTTAAGGAACCACTCAATATATGGTTCGGCACTTCGGAAGCTTTGCACAGCACCTTCGCGGACCGATGCTCGTAAGATTGCACCGGATTCATGAAGAAATGCACGAAATCGAAAAAACTGGACGATAGGGCCATGTACTCCTCAAAAATGGGATCGACGAGTCGCCACACCACACTCTCCGCCACTCTTTCGCCATGCGCCATGCGGTTCCCCACGTACACGGTGCCTCCCAATATGCCGCGTATCGTCTCGCCGTATACCCGCACTCCGTGATTCAAAATTTCAGCGACCGCTGGAAACCGAGCTCTGGCCCAAGAAGCCATATCGTTTGCAAGATCGTAACGCACCACGTGATAGACCGACACATGAAACTCTTCGAGCGTGTCGTATGTGTTGTTCCATATTTCCTTGTAACCCGAGGCAATACGATCCGCAACGTTCTCCTCAGAGGAGTCGACGTCATCGTCATCGTTTCCGGTATCACCCAACAAATCAGCGCTCGTTTCTTCAGTCACTTTTTGCGCGTAAAAAGAGGTCGCACCGCCGGTATTGACGGTCGTCGTGGACGAGTACACGGTCGCGTAATGTGCTGAGTGAGGAACGTCGTTCACATATATCAGTAGCTGTCCTCCCATGCCGTCAACGTGGGCATCTCCGTAATAAAACTCAAATGGCATGTCAGATCCGCTTCCGTACCTGACTTCTTCGCATAATAGACTTTCGTCGAACGTGTGCTCTTCCGACTCGCAAACTTCCGATATGGATTCGAGCGAGGCGCACATGTGTCTGCTAGCCAATGGCGGAGGGGGATAAGGAGAGACGGGAGCGGACGGTAAAGGTGGTACTGGCGGTGTTGGTGGTGGAGGAGGTGGTGGAGGTGACTGTTCCTCATAAGGTGGAGGAGGGGAAAACGGACTGGGCGGCACGTAGGGCGGAGGGTAAGAGGGAGATGTCGGTGGCGGTCCGGGAGGCGACGCAGGAGTCGCGGGGTTCGGCGGAGGTTGTGGCGACGGCGGATGCGGAGGATAGTTAGGCATGGAAACGCCGTACGTCTGCATGGACAGACTAGGCGGCGGACAACCGCCTCTGCGCGATAAACACAATAGGGACCTTCTTGCGGGAGACGGAGGAATGGGAGGAGACGGAGGGCTGTATGGAGCTGAGGGCGGTATCAGAGGTACGGGCGGAGGTGAGGGAGGGGCCGGCGGATTAGGCGGTGAAGGAGGTGGAGGGCGATTCGAACACTCCGGTCCGCAGGAAAATAGCGTTTTCGGATGTGTGTTATACAGGTGACAACCTTCCGGAAGTCCGTAATAAACAAAGTCACCCGCGAGTCTTTCGTCCAGATGTGCCAGACTAGTGACCAGCTCCGGATCTACGCATTCGCGATCGAAGTTTTCAGAAGAGTACTGCGAGAAAGCGTGGGAGACGACCGAGTTGCAACACGAGGCTGTAGCGGATGGGCTTGAAGAGTTCAAATAAACGCACGTCGAAGCGTTAACACCACTATTCGTCACCGTCTGAAATAAACTGCGAGGATTAGTGTGCTGATCCGTGTTGTTCTGTAATAAGGTAGCCATGTTAATATTAAATATCGTGTACTCTTCCGATTCGTCACCATAGTAATACTTGTCCGCGGCGCGCATGAAATGTGGAAACGCGATTCCGTCGTAGTCGACTAAAGGACTAGCTATTTGATCGTCAGTCGATTCGCTGCTCGTGTGAAAACCGGTCGCGTCTCGGATCGCAACAAAGTTGTATCCCACAATACTCTCATCCAGTGAGTACATGGGATTGGAAGAGGTCGTACGATGCATACGAATTGTGTACTCCTCTTTTAGGCTCAGTTGAAGTATAGGGTGAGCGATGTCATCGATAACGTACGCCTTGTGCACGTCCGTTCGATAGCCAACACTCGACAATGCTGAATCGCAGCGCACATAACGCGCGCTTATGTTTAAAACGCCGGTTATATTGGGTGTGAGAGTGCTTCCGCAAGGCACTTGAACGGGATCGTTCTCGTAAATTCCAGGCTCCGTATATTCCTGCGTGCGCAGTCGACGTCCAAAATTGCCTATATCCGCATCCGGGTAAAATACGTTACGCAAGATGTGCTCTGTTCTTTCGGACGCCTTACAAGAAGCGCCGTCCATCGGTTGCGTCGGTACACAATCCGAACGAGCATCAATCACTTCGTGGCATTCACGACTTGAAAACACGCATCCTGCCTTAGCCTTACACTCCGAAGCTGTGATGAGATCGACACACGCGCGCTCGTCTCCGCGGCAAACCAAAGATACCGCATCGTAATGAAGCGCTTCGCACGTAACGTACCGTTGCTGACAATGATCTTCATACCAGGTGCACATCGATCGACGTTGAGGACTACGTTCACATTCCGCCGATGTATTTTTGTCCGCGCACACACCGAAAATAGGGAAACAATCGACGCTCCAGGAAGCGTGCTTTTCGTACGTGCACAATTGGCCATCGCCGTAGAGCGGAGGATCCGCGTAATTGATGCAGCTGTACTCACGATCTTCGGTGTGAAGCGAAGCGGACATGTAACATCGAGAGTACAGATTGTCTAATATTTCTGGATATGCCTCCGGCATAATGTTGGTGCCGTCGCTCGATGCCGAATCTCGCTTATCAAAATTTCCGCACACTTGAAGCTCAGTAGATGCGTGAACCTGCGGTTCTTGTGTACCGCTTCTTGGTTTACAAATACAATTTGCGTTCGCGTCGACGTCCGGTACTACGTACGCACCTTTCTGCTCGTATTTGCTAGATTCTGTGTATAACTGATTACCATATTCCCTGTACAAGCTCCAATATTCCCATCCGGTTCGATCGTACACACGAGACGATCTCTGCATTTGAAACGCTCTGCCATCGAGCACCGCCTCTTCCGTACTAGCAGCACCGCCCAACATTCCGGATAGCGGTACGCTCGAATCCAACTTTAAGCGTGTGTACACGTTCCAAGTTGACGGCGTTTCCCATTCTACGAGATTAGTGCGGCGATCAGCGTACGCGACATCGCTTAAAATACACATCAGACGTTTTTGACTACCAGAAGGACGAGAAAGATTTAGCGGTCGGTAAATTCCCATCCAGTGCATACTCGCAGATTCGTACACATCCTGTTCGTGAATAGGGCGATTCATCACATCCTCGACGATAGATACACTCAAACAAGTGAACGACACCGACTCGTACAACTCTTGGAATGGTCGGTACGTTTTATGATATCTTTCTTTGAAGTCATCGTCTACCATTTTTTCGTTTCGATCTGTGTTCAAAATTTTGTAATCTTCTCCATTTTCATCTTGAGAGTGTATTCGATTTGAATCCATGCACGCGTCAAAACACATTTGAATGAACTCGTCATCACTTTGCCAGAAATTGGATGATTGCTTATATCGCTTATTAAAATTGTACATTTCGGATATTGGTTGTCCTCGACCGTATTTGTATACCTCCGCGTAAGGTGGATAATCACACTCCTCTATATGCGATTCACAGGATTTTGCTTGATACAATACCAATTTCCAATCACGTACGGGATGTATCGCATTCAAAGTTGGACGAAAGCGTACCGATTTATCATCTCTTTTCAACTCGGATTCCTTTGCACTTAAAAATTGCCATTCCATTTCTCCACTTTCATCTCTTGTCGCATATGTGTCATTTATTGGTAAAAAACATTCATGCGATACTTCCCATCCATCTGCGTATTCATAAGTCGTAGATACATTAGCCAAAAAATCGCCGGATGCGACTTCAGATACTCCTTCGGAATCACCAAAAAACATGTTCAATACCTTGTCCACAACAATGGTATCCTGTAACGAAGTACTTTAAGTGAGGCACAACCAAATAATTATCAAAAATACAAAAAAGAGCGATGCACAAAAAGTATATAAAAACACGCGCGCGGTTTTTCAACCTGAACTTTTACTCGTCATCAAAGGAAACACAATAAAGTGGATGATCATTTTCCAAAAAAATACGGACATCGTCGGTCAAAATCACGGTCGACCCTTCTGAGATACGAGACCCGAAAAAACGCGCGCGCTTTTTTTATTGCAAAAAAAAACGCGCGCGTTTTTTTCAACCTGAACTTTTACTCGTCATCAAAGGAAGCACAATAAAGTGGATGATCATTTTCCAAAAAATTACGGACATCGTCGGTCAAAATCACGGTCGACCCTTCTGAAACACGAGACCCGAAAAACGCGCGCGTTTTTTTCAACCTTAAGTTTTACTCCGCGGCGAAGGAAATATAACAAACTTGATGATCAAAATAAGTATCAATTATTTCCTTGATACGCACACATCTTGTAGTTTTTAAACACACTCAATATTATAAAAAAGAATGGAACGTACAAATGTGTTGTGTAGGGTAATTACCTCGGAAACTTCTTGCACGTCGACAACATCTTGGTAATGGTCGTCCATGACAACATCGCCATCGACCATAATATCACGAAGTAGTCGTCGTGTTGCATAATCCGATTGATCTCGATATACACACGAGTTGATAGTGTCGCCAGATGAAAAAGGTGCATCATCCAGAAATCCCAGTAAAGTGTCCTGCCATATTTGATGAGCGTTATAGAGCGCTTCAATATATTTTTCATTCCAATAGTTTAAGAAAGCCAGAAAAAGTAAGGTTGTTCCAGTTTCGGTAAAAATGTGATTTTTGTAGGAGAGAGTCCGATTTGTGTATAACTCATTAGAATCAAAAAAGAATGCATCTAGTTTAGACGAAACGCTGACGTTATCTAACGATCTAAACATACGGTTGAAACGCTCATTCATACTACTATACGACTTAACATTTCCTGTAGTCGGAAAGGAAGACGTAGCATCGCACGGTCCATATTTAAAAGATTGGTCCGTCGTTCGTTCGTAATACCGGTCAGAAAAGGTATCGATCTGTCCATACGCTTGGCGATTTTTTTGCCGCGTGAATATCAATTGTTCATCTTGACCAACGGCATCAGAGGCGTTTTGATCAGAGTAGCATTCCTTCAAAGGATACTCGGAACTGTCTTGAGATATATGATTGAAAGGATACTGATCCGAATGAAAAGACTTCCGTTCAGCTTGCTTATCACCTTTTAAAGATCTTGGTTCGATAGCCTGAAAGTGACCGATTTTTCCAACACGGCGGTACACTCGAAGCTCCGTATTCTCGTTGGCGCAAATGGAATCACCGTACACTTTTGGGAAAATCAATACGGCATGTGCGTGATCTCCAGTTACACGATAAGCGGTGAGTCTTACCTCGCCATCCCTTGTTACAACGTAATCGAAGTAAGCATTTTTAAACGGTCCGTACGTCACTACATTTTCCGATTGAATGTCAACCGGATTTTCACATTTTGTTAAGATGTGTCGACAACTGAATCGGTAATAGACCTCCCAATTAAAGGTTTTGTGCTCGACTTCGTGCCCTTCATCTTCTGCGACCACATTTTGTCCGTCGTCTCGAACTTGTCCGGTGTCTCGCATACCGAACGACTCACACATATCTTGTTGCACATCGTGCGTACCGTAAGTCGCAAATTCTTCAGCCATGTTCTCCCCATCCCCATTAAAGATACGGCCATGGTATCCTCTGAAAGAGTAATTAGATGGTGGAGGCGACGGATTTGGATACGGCGGAGGTGGATAATACTTGAAGACAAACCGCTGACTGCTCAGCTGCAAATCCGCTTCCACGTTGATCTCTGGAAATACAAATGTTAGATTGTTCCATATATCGAGTTGTGATGTGGTCGATCTTGTGAAAGGCGAGGTGATCGCGGTGCTCGTGTCCAAAAAAGAGGCATACAACGTCTCATTCCAAAATACCTGTGGGTAGGTCAAGGCATACAAGGTCGCAGAGGAATTGCTGCCCACACTTGTGAGACAAGAACCGTACACATACTGTGAATGACGAGGCGTATTTTCGTATAGGGAATGGTACGAGTTCACTTCATGATAATGCACATCGTACATGTCGTACATAAAAACCGGAAGAATTGGTCGCTTCATGTACCAGTAAGACGCGGGAGTTCTTTCGTGCGTCGGCGTAGCGTATTGAATAAATCCCCTGGCACGGAATCCGTCCGCCATCATGGGCCAGTTTGACGATTGATGATCAACATACGCCTTAGGGAAATAACCTTCGAATAAAAGATTTAAAGTGTTCACCAAGGTTTCGCTGTTCAGAGTGCCGTACACCAGCGTATCGTTAGGATCATTCTTTGCTAAGTGCGCACCTTCGTTAGCGTGATCGTCGCTGCTGGTGAGTAAGTTAGTCATATCGCTTGTGTGTAAAGACATAGACACGCTACGCGAATGAACGCTTCGATGGTTGGTCACGCTTCCTTGGCTTACCGTGTTGGACGGCCCCCAAAAGAAACCGTGATCGCTCGCAAATAGCTTTCCATCAACAGGAGCGATCAAAATGGCGCAAGTGCCAATAATAGGCATATCTTCCCATCTTTCCCTCACTCTGGAGCGTATGCAATACTCAGATTCGCATTCCAGATGCCCCGATTCATCCTCCGCGACGGATTCGTTTAAGAGATATACCGATCTTGTGAAATTGTCCGATGAATACAGCGCACGCATAGATTTGTGCGAATGAGAGGCGCATAAGTTGACCGACAGCGTATTCGTGTCTATCTCGGCATCTGCGACATCATAAGAAGGACTATCGTCGTGCGTGTCGTACATAACGAGTTTCGAATCGGACGAGGCGTCTATCGTTACGTCTTCGGCGATCATATATGTTTCGCAGGTGCCCACGTTAAAAGTCACGTTATCGTCACAAAACGACGAGTAGACATCAGAACAATTGAGATCGGACCACTCTGTATCTTTCTTAAACATGGAGACACCGCGCCAAGTTTCTTGTGTGCAATCGGTGAAAGCAAGCGTTCTTCTCATACCCTCGTATGCCGTGCAATAAAGCGTATTATACGTAGAATCGCTGTGGCACAGATCCAGCAGCTCATTCATATATGTAATGTTGACGCTTGTGATATCGTTTATTTGGTACATCAGTCCGTCCAAAGCGAAGCCGATAGCTACGTCGTCCGTTGTGAGTCGCGCATCGTCCGATGAAGAATCATCATAATGACCGATTCCGCGAGAACGCGTGGAGGCGGACACTCCTTTACATATCGTCCACATCGGTGTCATGTCGTGCAAATCGTGCGTGCAAGCGGTTGTGTCGCATTCCACAACCTCTTCGGGCATCGGAACGTTTTGAGATACGTTGAAAAGATTGCGTAGGGCGTTCTCGTTGATCGCACGACAAATTCGTCTGCCCGCGGATAAAAGCTCTAACCACAACGACTCACCGTCCGCGATACCTCCTCTCGCTCGGTCGGCTTTAATCACGACGCGGGATCCGACGACTTGTACGTCACCCTCCCCATTGGCGTGGAATCTGCGGCGATTAGACTCTCGCGCTACAGAATCTATATTGTCCTCTCCACATATCCAAGCTCCAAGCGCGTTCAACTCATTGTGAACCGATCGTAGATCATCATCGCTCAACTGGCCTAAAGCTATGGACAGGCCGTATTTAATCCATCGCTTAAAATACGCCTCGTCGGTGTGCCGCGCTTTCACATCCTCCGTCGCATCGGTCAAATCTAGGTATGCCGGCTGTCGCATCGCTTTAGAGTGAAACATCGCACGAGATAAAACGTACGACGAGTCGTCGCCCTCGTTCCAAGGACAATTCGCCGGATAACATCGATGCTTCGGTGAAAAGGCCCAGGAGAAGGATGATAGCTGCCAGAAAGCGTTACCATCCAGGTACCCTCCGTCATGCTCCGGTACGCTCAACCGATCCAGCGCTTGCGGAGTGTTGTTTTTGGGCCTAAAGGCGTCGTCCAAGAGATGCGAATCCGCCGCGAGCGCGTAAGTCCAGCTGGAGCGATACAATCTACGATGACTCGTTAACCAGTCTTGCGAGTCCGGAGCTTGATATTGAGTCGTCGGTTCCACCGATACGCACGTGTCAGTGGAGGACAGCATGCAGCGCTCCGCAACGGAAAGCGAGATAGAATGATTAGAAAGGTAGAAGCGCACAGTGTCGGCGGTTTCGTATCGACTGTTATCGTACGCGGTTTGATCACCGCATTGAACGTAGTATGCGCATCCCATAGCCGAGCAGATGTCACGCGCCGACAGAGAAACGTTGTAGTGATCATCGGGCTCGTTCCAAACGTAATCGGCGTTCAGAACCTCGGACGCATCGCCGTAGGGGCACGCCGAGGAGAATACCATCGGCGACTCCGCGGTAAATCTGTAGGCGATCGAAGTGTCCACCTTTCGTAAAAGGGGCAAATGACCTCCTGTGCGAGACATGCTTGTCGAGGTAACGGAGTGCGCGTTATCGAGCACCGTGAGCTGTATGTAAGAAGAAAATCGCGAGGCCACGCCAATCTGTGCGCATATCTCACCATGATGAGATCCTCGCTCGTACTGCGTGAGATTGAATACGGCTTGATGGGCGCTGCGGCGAAGTAAGTAGCAGCTCAACACGTACACATCATCCGTGTTCGATTTGTGCCGCACAAACAAGGTTGTGTACAACTCGCACGCATCGGTGGACTCGCATCGAGCGAAGCACGAGTCCTCATGAAAAAAATTGTTTTGTCCTTGATTGGTCAGAGCGACTCCTTGAAAGTAGGTGCAATTCTTTCCTTGAGCGACAAGTTGTGACTCGGGACTCTGAATCGGGTCGTGAGTCTCCGAAAGATACTCTATTCTTGCGATCAAGTAATACGGCTTATCGACGCAAGACTCGTACTCGCCCAACGTGCACATAAGTGCCTCCATATCGTCGTCCCAGATGGCCGAATAGCGGTATTTCTCACCGTAGTAATAAGTGTCCGTCAGTAGATACGCCTCGTCGTACACGTCAAAATTAAAGAAGGTGCCGTAACTGAAGTAAGGCGGAGGAGGAGAAACGGGCACGTAAGGAAGTGGTGGCGGGGATAACACCACCTTCTGTCGGGATTCGATATTTCTAGAGCGATAATGCCTTTTGTGGATGCCCCCTGTCGTGTATTCGATTCGACAATAAGGTGTACCGCCATAGTTGTCAGGATTCTCCGCGAGTGTTTGGCATTCTCCGGTGCTGCACGGAATACCACTAAAACCTCCGCACTCATATAAAGCGCACCATATATGATTCTGTTGCCCGGAGTGAGACAATATGACGGACGTGTACGTGTTACACCAACTATATTGGTCGCATTGCCATCGACATTCGTCGTGATTATAAACCCCTTGCTCTACCAACGGCCGCTTTTCCCAAGAGCCCGATATGTAGTTTGTACCCACCTGACTGTAGTATACAGTCTCCGTTCTTACAATGGTGCTATCTCCCCAGTTCGCTTCGTTGAAATGGTCGTACGACAGTTGTCCTGGGGGCGGGCTCGGATTGTTGGGAAAAGATGGGGCGGGCGGCGGGGAGACATATTCCGGTCCTAATCTGCCCTCCTGATAACCGTAGGCGGGCCTCAAACGCTCGCAGTCGTTGTTTGTTTGCCATTCCTTCGAAAATATCGCGTCTCCTTGGTTTTCGTCTCGATAGCACGTGGGTATTCTATTTCGCAAGTATCGGTTCCATAACAATCCAAAGTCGGGAGGCGAGGCAGGACGCACATCGTTCTCGACGTGATCGAAGTATTCCCCTGCACCGTCGGCGCACACACCCTGGGTACAACTTCCGTCTATCGGTGCCTTTTTGTATTGATCGGGCGCCAATCGCAGACGCCAAGCTCCGTTGGTCTCGGAGAAAGACGTGGTGCTGGCATCGAATGAGCCGAAGAGCTCTCTGGAGGGCACACGAGCCCTCTCGGCCTCAGCGACTCGGGACCAGAGTGTGACTTCGGGTGGAGGCCACAAAATTTCGATAGGTTTGCTGTCCTCTCCCATCGAGTTGGCTCTCTCAAGCGTATCGGTATCGATCATACCCATGTTCTGAAGTTTGTTGAGCGCGTCGGTGGACATCACACGATACGTGAAGGCGGGATAGTAGAATCGCTCACGCAGATCCATCGCGGTATGCGCGGCGTAAAGATAACCGGAGTGGCGACCGTACGTAGCGTTCTTGATACTATCGTCCGCTCGAGCTCCTCCCGCGGCTCCCACGGGTAAGAAGGCTTCGTACGATTCTCCAAAGTTGGGAATATCACCTTTCCGAGATGCGCCCGATCTGCCGTGTTTAGTCATAGTGGCGTCTCGCTTTGCGGAAGCGACGGTCCAAGGGTGAGTGTGCGACACATGAAGTGTTTCGAGCGGTTCGCGGCGTCGAACGCCATGCTCCTTGGTTGCGTAGCGCGACTTTCCGTACAGCGTAAAGAGAAATGCGCGTATGGCCCCCCGACCAACCAGATCAGCACCAAACCCGGAGGAGTTGTACAGATTTTCTTGAGAGCTTCGGTGATCACTCGAAAACATGTAGTCGCTGTACACGCCTGAAGGATTCTGCGCGCGCGTTTTGTTCAAGGCGTACAGCAGACCGTCACGATTGGAACCCCATCCGGTGTTCTCGGATTGGTGGTGCTTCCACGATTGATAACTCGGATAGTAATGAGATGTCATCATTTGGTATCTATGCTCGGGGCACGCATCGTTATCCACGCAGTCTTGCGACAACATATCGTCTAGATCGTACGGAGCGCCGTCGTACACGTACATGTCCTGCGCCGCGAAACCCATGCACGGTTGCCCGTATTCCTCTCCGGCGGTATCCTCCGTTCTGCGATACGCATAAGTTATATCGTCGCACAGATCGGCCACCAGATCCGACACCCTTTTGAAGGTTTCCTTGTTGGAAAAATCGCTCATACGCTCCAAACTTAATCCGAACTCTCTGCGATCAGATCTGGAATACGCACGAGCGTAAAAGTTTCCGGCCGAAGAGGTGTTGTGCAGCACGGGATCGTAATCCAACATGTCACCATCATCGTTGTTGTAGGGAAAGGTAACGAGAATACGTCCCGGACCAACGTTGCCCGCGTCTTGCTCCCATCCTTTGTTCGCACCGTTGATGTTCCACATAAAGCGAGTGTCATACTTGGAACCGCCGTGCGCGCCCGCGTCGTTCCACATGTCCACCACCGGCATAATTTTGTTAAAAGACGAGTCGTCCGGATCGGGAGTCGCTCTCCATTCTCTCAAGAAACGACTCATGAACCTTACCTCCGGACGCTGTCGCTTTTCTCCCGTCAACGTCGTGTACTCGTCTGCGGCGGAGTTGAGCGCAATAGGTCTACAATGATAATCCGGGGCGGTCTCGGTGCACGTGCAAATTCGTTTTCCATCCCGCGCGGAGCCGTCCTCCGTGTCACGAAGCCTTAGTCGACCTGCACCTTCCACAAAGCGAGTGGTCGATTCCCACGATTCGCGTTCGCAAGTCGCCGGACAATAGTGATATACCGCTCTTACAATGCTCTTGCATATGTCGATAACCTCGACCGAATTTGAGCGTTCAGCGGACGCGAGCAGACTGTCGCAGTAAGCCATGTCGAAGGTGCAAGTCTGTTCGCGACTTACATAGAAGCCGTTTGCGCCGTTCGGATTTAATATTCTCATAAGAATCGAATCGAAAGTGCATCCGACGCGTCTGAACGCTTTAGGAATGTCATCGAAGAACAGTGGATTTGTTTGACTGATCTGCGTTAAAACCGGATCATTGTTTAGTCCGTCCTCGTCGTCGACGGCTTCCTCATTTTTGTAGGAGCCACACACCGACGCGGCCGTCGTTTCCAAATAAGCACTCTCCTCCTGCACACACTTGGATATGGGCTCGGTAGTATAACTTGTGCATACACCCGACGTGGAGTCGCATTCCACGTTGTACGCTCGCACCGTATCTCGAGGTCCGCAGATGCCCGTTTCGTTTAAGGAGTAACCTTTAATCCACAGATCGACGTTTTCTCGATTCAGGTTTTTTTCCGGTATCTGCCATCCGGAGGTGTATTCGCTCGGTAATCGCAGACGAGGTCCTCCCACGTGATGCAGATCCAGAGCGGGCTTCTGATCGCTGGCTTCGCTCGCGCCGTGAGTGATTCGCATATCGACCTTAGCCCGTTGATCGGACATCTCCCCTTTAAGATATACGTCCTCCAAATACAGCTCGCACGCTCGTCGGTCGTGCTCTCCCGTCGTCTTGCAATCGCTTATAGTTTCCGAGGACCGTTCCGGTGCACCGTACTCTACGGTGGCCGAGAGCGCTTCGACTCCGAAAAAAGCGTACGCGTTGTATCCGGAGTGAGGACGATACGGTTGATGTTCGTCCACCGCACGCTGAAACGAGACGACCGAACTATCCGCGTGCGATACGATATACGGTTCGCTTACATCTCTTCGTAGAAGCGACTCGCCGGTCGAACTTACCTGTGTCAGCACTCCGCCCGAGCTAACTTGGAAACGACCATGATTCGTGTTTTGCAAGTCCGTCAGCATGGGAGCGTGCGGCACGGATGGAAAGGGCGGATTATCCAAAGAAGCCGCCGGTTCGAACTTAAGCGTGCGACCCGAGCAGGTGTAAAGCCAACCCTGCGATGCCAAAATGTTGTTTTCGTCCTTCTGCATATCCGAAGCCAAGATTTCATCTCGCGTCGTCTGCATGGACGGGTACCAGAGACTGCGTCGGTTGCTTCGTGATGCCAGTACGCGCAAATGGCGCGCGTCTTTGGATTCGGGAAAAAAGGATGGCACGTCCGAGTCTTCGGAAGCGTTCCACACGGTATCTAGGCGACGCAGCAAGATCGTCTCAGCTGTATCGGGAGGCTGGTGCACGCCTTCCACAAAACCGAGACTTCTTCCCGTGACCAGCGCCAGGAGCGTGCATCGTGAGTCGGAACGTTCCGCAAGATTGCCGCAATTGGACGGAGCCACGACATCCGATATCTGTGGCGCGGACAACCCGGCATCGACGATTTCGGCGCAAACATCGTACGCGTAGGTGTCGTCATGTTCAGAAAAGTCTTTGCAAGGATATGTGGACGAGTTAAGGGCGTGAAGGTAAGTCCGAAAGTCGGTCACACCCCGACGAGACGAGAACGCAGTCGTATCCGCCGAAGCGTGCAGTCCGCCGAACACGAGCGATCGTATTCGATCTCCAGGTTGTAGCGCCGTGTCCGCGGCTCCTCTCGTACCGTAGCTGGTATTCACGACGAAAGGCTTACGCGAACCGCTCGATCTCAAGCTGGAGTCTCTGATGAAAACATCCTTCGCGGAGAGCGTAGCGTTTGCATCGTGCGTCCAATTGAGCAAACTCTCCGCGTTGACCGACTGCGAAAGGAGGCGACGATATCGCGAGGAGGTGGAATGAATCGATCGCATACGAGGACGCTGCAAAGACAAATCGGGATACATATTTTGCAAGACTTCCTCCGTCGTCTCGCCGTCCGTCGGGAGAAGGGTCAGACCGGTACGAACTCCGACCTTCACCGAGAACTGTACGGTGCCGCATTTCTTCTCGACGTTGCATGCGATCACGGACACATTGTGTAACTGAGACGCCTCGTTGGATGGAGATTCGAAACAACGGCCGGAACGAGCGTTCGCCACGCTGACACCCGAGCGATAGCCATGCTCCAAAAGTTTCAGCGTGCTGCCGCGACTTGTCCACACCGAAGGGCGTAAGGGATGCTCTGCGTCTACTTCCTCGAACATGGTCCGGTAATCGTCGAGCAACACCTGCGCGTTGGATATCGAGTTGGGTGCAAAGAGCGTTCGATTTTCATTGATAGCATACAGATACGCCTCGGCGTTATTCGTCGCCACCGCCGAACCCAAAGCTCGGACGTCGAAAGGATGAGCCGCTTGGTGCAGCGCGAGAACTATCGAACGACCGGAGCCGTCTTTACCTACGATCGAGAACTCGCCCGATACGTGCGCGTCCATGTCATCCTTTAACGGAACGATCTCGAAAAGCATGGAATTGGCCGTGGCATCGCTGTTCGAGACATCGCACTGACCAAATCGCTGATCGGAAAAACCCTCGTGCACGGTGTGACGTCTGTAGCCGATCCACACATCACCGAACTGCAAATTCCAGGCGCTGCCGCCCGCGATTTCGTCCTCGTACGTGATGCTATCCGAGTTGGAATAAAACGATCCTCGAGCATGAGAACCGGCCTCCTTTCGTTCGCACGAACCGTCCGCCGTATACACGCCTACGCGATTGCGAACGATTTCCACCTCGCCGGAAAAATTGCCGACCAGAAAAGCGGACGTGGTATCGCAGCACGCGTATCCGTCGAGCGGGTCGATTCGTGATGCCCCGCAGCCCGAGCTCGTCAAATTTTGCAAGCTGGACATGGTGTGGACGTCTGCGCCGCTCGATAAAACGCTGAGGTCGCAGACGGATGTGCGCGCGCTGCCGTAGACGTTGAGCAAGTCCTCGGAGCACAACGCCTTACGAGCCTGTCGCGCTAAGTCCGTATTCTGACCGAAAGAGGTTGGTGCGGGAGATAAGTCGTAGGATTCCCCGTAGTAGCTTTTACAGTATAAGCGCGCCGCGTCAAAGTTTAGAGGATTAGTGACGACATGATAATCGCTGTTGCCTTTCGAACAGACGAACGGTTTCTTTTGCGAGCACGGCAGCGTCACCCATTCCGAAAAGTCGACGTCACGACCTATCAGGCACGGCTCGGATTCGTGCTCGGCGTGTATAGCGCAGTGTGATCCCGAGAGTACGTTAAGCGCGACGCAATCAAAAGTTCCGGCGATGAAAGTGGTCTCTAGTCCGTCACGACCGACACCCAGACCGTGAGTGGGGTACCCCTTGGCCCAATTATTGTACACTTTACGATCGAGGACGTCGCAATCGCCTATATCGACCTTCGAATCTTGAGGATAAGGAGGCACCTCAAAAACAGTGGTGTTGTCGAAATTGTCCATGCGACGAGTACAAAAGGCGTCCGGGTTTCGCGAACGATCCAGACCGGTGAACAGCTGTCGATTGTACGAACGGGGACGCCCTTTCGGCGCGATCGGGATCCCGTCTTCCAGACGCGCTCGCGGAAGATGGTCCTTATCACGAATGGAAAGTCCGAACAGCCCGACGTTGCCCAACGCGTCAAAATCTCCAGCGATCACCTCCTCGTTTTCAGCAAGCCTCGTGTCAGCCGTCGCACCGTGAGACAGGTGCACATCGTTCTCGAAGAGGTAACCACCAAATTCGTACAATCGATCTTGAGATTGCACCAGATACATCTCGTCGTGCTGCTCGATCATGTACATCGTGCTCGAACGCGCGGCGGCCGGTTCGATGCCTTCGTGCGGTTGTCCCAACACGAGCGTCGCTTCGGATGGGGTGAAGGCTTCGAAAGCGCCATCCGTGTGGTAGCGCTCGTGCAAAAGTCCGGGATCGGCTTGATAAGCGGTGAGACGCGAACGTTTCGGAAACTGCGTGGCGTTGGAAGATTTGGACGGCATGTTCGGGTGAGGAAAGGTACCTTTGGACATCAGAAAACGATTGTCCGAGAGTGACCGGATACGAAAGTAGGCGTGCTCGGAGGAGTTATCCTGATTGCATCGTTCCATAACAAAAACGTGCTGCGACAAAGGACTCCTGACGGACGTACCGAAAAGAACGTCCGACCCCTTTGACATCGTAAAAGCCACCTCGTCGTTGTACACAAAAGGATCCATACGGTAACCGCCCTGCGCGTTTCCGACGAAACCTCGCGAAGTGCGGGTGGGACCCGTGGATCTCGCGCTGCGACTTTCACCGTGAACGTCAAGTCGATCGGTGGTGGCACCGATCGCGCTCAGGTCGGAGTATATGCGCTCACCCTCCGCGCCTCGAAGGACCGCGCCGATGGTCACTCGCGTAAGGTTTGCCGCGTTCGACCGAATCGTCCAAGGGTACGGCCAGGGAGTGGCCGATGGGTGGCTCGTCAGATCCGAGACGAGCATACGCTCCACCGAGTTGGGCCGAGCGCTTCTATACAGCTGTCCAAATTGTTTCGTCGAGGAACCATCGAGATGAGGAAACGTGCGTAACGTATTCAGGGCGCATTTAGCGGATCGAGACCGAACCCGCTCCACCGCGGCCCTGGCGGCAAGCAAAACATCGTCCGCAAGGAACCGGCGGCCGTCCGTAGAGCTCTCCGTATCGCCATCCTTGGTGGCAATCCGAGTGCGCGTTACATTCGAGACCTTTCGCGAGCATACGGGCACCAAGCGATGCCCGCGATCGTATAAGTGAGAAGTTTCGGCGTTACTCAACGCGATGGGCATGCCGACTCGCAGCCTGCGCGCCGCCGGATCTTGCACGGTTCCTACGGCCTCCGAAGGGGCCTTTAACCCCTAAGCCGGTTTTATTTTTTTGGGTATGTTCGGGTCGTTGTGCATTTCGTTGCATATATGCAATATTTCTTGCGGAAACATGTCAAATAAAGTCATCATGTGAGAGGTGTCGATTGACCCGACAGTTTGATACGAACATCCACCATCTTGTTCATTATATCAACTTATATATGCACATATTGCCCTTTGGGTCAAACGCCCTTTGGGTCAAAAATGACCCAAACACCGGCTTAGGGGTTAACGGGTAGAACACAAGATGCTGATTATTTGAGGTGCCTTGTCGAAGGATGAAACCGTACGGAATAGAGCGGCAGCTTGTGCGAGCGTTGACGGGTTGCACGCTCTCGGACGAGACAGAAAAACCGCAGAAGGTGGCCGCCTGAGCCATTTGCTCAGGACTCAACAGGTTCGCATCGTGGCAGAGCACCTGCGTATCGGATACGCTCTCGTTCGAGCAAGCGGAATGGTTCAGGTTGACCTCGTAACGTTTCAGTAAAGGCCCCTGAGCATGCGTGTATCGCCCCTTAGGATGTTGGTCCGCGCTCAATCCGTTGTGAAGATACGTTTCGTCCGCGTACATCTCGCATACCCTCGAGTGTGAATCGCGCAACTCAGTCATCGAAAAGGTGTCCGCGAACGCGAATTGCAGCGCGCAATCGTCGACATCGGACACTTGATCCGACTGATTTAACAGCGAGACACGACCTTCAGAGTTGATGTAGTGCATAAACCCGAAGGTCGTGGAACGAGGTCGTAAGGTAAATTGGGCTCGCCGCGACAGAGCGTTCGTCCAATCGAAGCGTTGATTGTGAGCATCGGCAGCGGTGTACATGGTCGCATCGTGCGTACGCCCTTTGCACGCGAGGTAGTAACTCTGCATGGCCGCTTTGTGCAGCGTCACCTCCTCGTTCATATTGCACGTGCTGTTCATCGAAACGTTGTGAAGATGATACGCGCTTCCGTCCGATGAAGCCAGCAGCTCGATCTGCGAGTTCAGCGGCATATCTGCGAGTTCGACATCGCTCACCCGACATGACGACGGAGTGAAAGTCGCACTGGCCGTGTCCGAGGCACCGATCAGCTGCGAGTACAACGCTTTAGACAGGTAGTCCCTGTCGTCTACGTTGTAGCGGTTGCGATCGCCCAGATTTCGAGGCGAAGCGAGGCGCCATGCCTGCCGCGCCGGACCGACGACCTCACGTCGCACCGTGTGGTTAACCTGTCCGGTATAAACCCGATTGAAGCGTGGAGGCAACGCTACTCGGTATCGATCCGCGCAGAGGGGATGCGCATCCATGAAAGCGGCGCCCGTGGCGGACATCACGTAATCGTTCACGCGGGAGTCCACCATCGCCTGAAGTCGCTCTCGAAAGTCGTTCGCCGACGTGCTTTCGTCGTCGAGCAGGTTATGCATCATCCACCCAGGCCCGAGATGATCCTTGCAAAAAGATGCGGCGGTGGCTCGATGCAAATCCGGAAAGCGATCCACTTCCGTTTCGAAGTCGAAGCTGAAGGCGTATTCCAGATCGTTTCCCTGAGACGTGGCGTCGTACGCGGGTGTATCAGCCTCGGGGGATGCGACGTCCACGGCCAGCGCGTTCAGAGCCGCCAGAACGTCTTCGAGCGCGCTATCCACAACGTTGGTCTCGTTGTAATGCGGCACCGCGCGGCCTCCGTTGGCCGCTTTTTCAAAATCCGAAATGTCGCGCACACGACAAATGCATGTTGGTCCCTCGGCGGTCGAGCTGTCGTCGCACTCTTGCGGACAGTACACCGTGTCGTCCACATTACCGCTGTTGCTGGATATCGGACCGAGTCCGGAAAACTCGCATACGCAATTTGTAGGGAATACATCCCGAGGATGGTATCGCATGTAGTAACCCGCCATAACCTGGCCTGCGGAGTTACGGCAGATCGTGTCATTATTTAGAGGTGGGTAATTAGGGTAAGGAGGCGGCGGAGAGGTCGGATGGTCGGGCGGTAAAGGAGGTGGTGGTACGTTTTCGAAAACGCGAGGAGCGCAATGGCGCACCTCCCTCACCGGCTCGGGGGGTACGTATTCTAAGGGATCGCAGGAGCACAACGGTTGATGCATACCCGCGCCCGTACCACCGATGCTCATAAACTCGTTCCAGGCCGGATCCGCCGCCAGACTATTCGATCCGTTAAAAGCCTGCTCCGGGAAGCGAGCCGTCCACGAAGGACCCTGCGCCAGAAGCTCCACAGAGCTCGAAAGCATTGTTTCGTCGTCGGTGGCGTTCAGTCGTCGTCGTATCGTTCGTACCGGCAAACGCATCACTCTCGCCTCGTCCGAGATGATGAAGGTGGCCGTGCGTCGAAGCGTATCGTTGGCGATGTCGGTGATGGCCACGAGGTTGCACTCTACCTGAATGCCGTAACCCTCAAAGATCAAGCCGTCCACGTATTCCGATGAGCTGAGACTGCACCGCTGCCTCATCATGAAATCGTAGCTGACGTTGTGACCGATTCGATCCAGCACGGTAACCTGAAGACCTCGACATACCGGATACATAACATCCGACTGGCCCTCGCGAGTGTAGTATCCCAAGGATTCATCCCATGCCGATCCGCTGCCATCGGCGGATACCAGGTACGACAGCAGCGTATCCGCTTTGTCGTCCAAACGCGTACGCCGAGGAGCGTACCACTCGGACGTGGGACAGGTGTACAGAGTGCGCTCGTCGACCGGACGAGACTTGTCGTCGTCGCATAGGCACTGCTCCTGTTCGACGTCGGAAAAAGTAAAGACGTTGGGCGACGTTCGAAGGTTAGAGGTGTCCACATTTTCACTATCGAGAGGGGACGGATAACCGGCGAGCGTGCACATCTCCACGTCCAGATCCTGCTCGTGTCCTTCCGGGACGGGACATAGATTATGGGTCGATCCGTTCGCACGGTACGCGTCGTAAGCGGAAAGAAAGAAGCAATCCACCAACAGATCGTTCGGCGCCTCGTTGTACGACCATTGCTTGTCTTGGTACGTGAAGGAATAATTAAAGTCCGGATTCGAAGCCTGGAGATGCGTCGCATAATTCGCCATCGGATTGGCCTCACGCAGACCGCACTCGTAGGCAGTCCATCCCTCCAGGCCAATGACCTCGAACTGATCGCTGCTATCAGAAATATTAGTAATCCGAACGGCGGGTATCAAGCATTTCGGTGCTAACGGTGGAAACGGAGGTGGGGCGGGAGGAGCCGGGTACGCGGGTGGAGCCGGCGGTACTTGATAAGGACCGAAAAGGGACACCATGCCGAGTCGATAGGAGAAACGCAGTTTGCCGACGATCGCCCGTATGCCGGATCGCAGAACCGCGGCCTCTTTTTCCAGATGAACCGCTCGCACCACATCCGCGAAGCGCTGCATGAAACCTTCCATCGAGTCTATAACATAATTTCTGGCGCAGTAATGCTCTACGTCGACGTCGACGCTCTCTTGAGACGTGGTGCTCGGATACTCCGCCTCATCTTGACGAAGACAGCCGATAGTGTTGGGCGTCTCTAATAGCTGATGCGAAAGACCCTCCTGATTGCTGTGATCCTGCGACGCGCTACCGTCTACCAGTTCGGCCCACGAATCTGCTATCTCGTACAAGAGCGTAGGAAGGTATGCCACGCTTCGCCCCACAATACGAGCTACGCCTCCCGTGCTCTGTAAAAAGTGTCTGTTGAACGCCATCAACGCGGGCGGTGTCACGTAACAGACATCACTCGTCTCGTTGTACGTCGCCTTCGGAACCGACCACAGCTCCTCGCACGCGACCTCAATGTCGTTTCCGACGACATCCACGGTCATGACGTACTGCAAGTAGTTAAACACGTTCAAAAACCATTCGTCGCCGGCGTCAAAAAGAAATCCGACCGCGTCGAGGTACGCAGTAAAAAATCCGTCCATGTCGTAAGTTCTGTATCCTTCCGCATACGAGGGACACAACAGCCACGGTGCGTGATGCAAGTACTTGTCCACCGGAACGCCGTGAGGATGAATATCGTCATATCCGGTGTACGAATTCCAGCATACGCAGTATTTCATCTCCACGCCGTCACCCGTAAAAAATCGTTCACGAGAGTCCGATGGTTGCGCGACGGCGCTACCGTATGTTCTCAAATGCAACACAAAATCCGCCACCTCTTTAGATTTTCTAATCGGAGTGCGTCGAGTTACTGTGCTCGCAAGGTTGCTCGCGATCGACCGGGAACGTAGCAGATACTGTATCGGCATTTGAAACAATTTGCAGGCCAAAACCACTATCGAGTTTAAGGCCAAGGGCAGGTTGTAAGCGTAAGGAACGCAATCCTTGCGGACGCCTCCGTCGTAATCACACATCGCGCAATATTGATATTCCGGGTCGTACGAAGTCAGCTCGGGAATATGCGCGTCGCTCGATCTGCTCAGCCCGGTCAAGTTTTGAGAAAAGCACCATTTGTTGAAGACTTCGTATTGCGGCAGAATCTCAGGTTCGGGAAAATAGTAATCGTCCAGTCGTACCTGCGCGCCTTGCGGTGGATAGTAGGAAGATGGAGACAAAAAGCTCTCCCAAAAATTACGAAGCATATCGCAAGGTTCGATGAGAAGCTCTCGAGACACCCACAGAGATCGTTGAAGAGACAAAAAAACCCGAAAAAAATCGGGATTGCCGTCGATAAATCCGTCCACGACCAACCACTGGTGAAGCGCGCTCATAAGGTCGGACAAAAAATTGGCCACAGCAGACACGCCTTCGATTATCAGCTTGACTCCCAACTTTAAAAGCAATTTTGTAGCGATCGTAGAAACACCGCGTGTCAGGATGATCGTAGAGTCGTACACACCAACAAGAGCCGAGCAGATCAAAGAAATGGAGTGCACGATCACTTTCACGCCGCAAATAAAAATGTCGTGCATATCTTCATAAAACATGTCGAATTTTCGCAAAAGCACGTGCCCCTGATGACTAAAAACGAATGCAACAAAGTGGGGTAGTGATCCTGGTTGGTGAGTCCTGGGTGAGACTTGGTTCAGTTTTTATGGGGACTGCTATCTTTTACTTTCTTTTATGTTGAGAATTTCAAACTGTCTTACACACTCGTGGCAGTTTTTCAGAAGTTTTTACGTGAGACACTTTTGTCACTTTGTATTACAAAAGCGTGGAAGATTTTTAGAACTTATTACGTGAGACATTTGACTGAGACTCTCCAGCTCACTGCCTTGGTGACGACCCAGTTGCTTTTGAGTTTTGTATGGTGCTAGGCTATCTGACTATGACGGCATAACTGCTTGAGAAATTATTTGCCAGCTCGCCTAGAGAGAAATCGGAGTGTATCCCAACTGCCTGTGACTGTACATCTTATCACTATGGTCAACAGTAGCTTGGTTCTTCGCATCATATTAAGCCAACATTGGGACTGACTTTTTAGTTCCTGCAAAGCTCACTGAGGAAGGTTTGTGGCTCAAACCGAAAAGCTTATGAGTAGCCAGCATTAGCTCCGGTATTTCATATCGTTATTTGTACAGAGTATTTTGGTTTTTATATTATTATCTCAGCACGACTTTATCACATCTGTTATTACAAAAGCTACTTGTTCTGACTTGCTGTGTTCGAGCCGTCACTGCGGTCGTATTTATTACACTACACTACTACGTGCAGCTTTCGAGCACATACCGTATTACAGCGAAAGTTTATTTTTTATAACTTTTTATCTACAGTACTCACAGGGACGTTTTTCTGACGATCGCCCACGAGACTGCTTAAAGATCCAGCGGGCTACTTTGTAGGTACCGGATCGAGAACTCTCAATTTACGGGAGGGACAAATTGTTTTCAACACTTACTATTTTTCAAATTTACAGTTACTACCACGATGTCTCAACCACCACAACCAGTTCCAGGGACGCCAGTGACACCGCAGGGAGTGCCCCAGCAAACTACACCTATGGCGGCGGCGGCGCCTCCAATTCAACAGCCGCAGCACGTGATTGGGCAGTACACTCCGAGCAGCTTCTCTGCCTACAATTCATACACCACCCCAACCCAAACTCAGCCAGCACCAACAGGAGGAATGCAGTATCAGCTTCCCCTTCCTCAGCCGCCGATTCCGCAGCAGAATGCGGCAGGATTCCAGCAAAACAATGGTCCTCCTATAGACCCAATGACCAACCGGCCATACGTGTCGAGGTTCAAACGTGACTACGAAGAAGAGAAATTAAGAACGGCAGCACTCGAGGCACAAATCGTGGAGTTACGTGGCACAATTATGGCAATGGAGACCCGATTGGTCCAGTCAAACGCAGCGACAGCCGAGGCAGTTCGCGACAAAGAGTACGGAGAGCGTTTGGCGAGGGAGATCGCAGCAATGAGGGGGGACACCGACCTGCAGAAACTGGGTGGAGTACTGGCGGGTGCAGCGACGGCGGGCGCTCGTGAGACAGTTGCGAAGGGGAAGGCTGTCCACTTCGAGATCGACAAGCTGGATGGAAGCAGCGATGACGGTCGAAAGAAGAAAAAGGACAAGAAGCGGAAGAAGTCCTCGAAGAAGAAAAAGAAGAGATCTAGCTCCAGCTCAGACAGCGAGTCGTCTGAAACCACGGGCACGAGCGATGGGAGCCGTAGGAGCCGCCAGCGACACAAGAGGGAGAAGGGTGCGTCCCGCGCCCAAGCAACTCAGAGTGGCAGCGGCCAGAGGGGTGCGAGCACAGGCACAAGTCCAGATCCGAAGGGGGCGGCGTTCAGGGCAATGCTCAGCGCCCGCGAGGAAGCATACACGGATGCTTTAAACAGAGGCCTCGACGAAACAGCAGCCCAGGCTGCAGGGATGGCGGCCGCGTTCGGAAGGCCAGCAGCGAGACCTCCAGCTCTCCCGATTCCTACGCCCGTGCAAAAACCGTCAGCACCACCGAAGACACCCTGTCCCGCGAGGGGTGTTGTGCCGGTCGATGCGGCCTATATGTCTAAGAATTACAGGACTAAGCCTAAATGGGGGACTCTTACTTTGCAGCTCGTCAAACACGGCGTGATTGAACCCGAGACAGCACACGAAATGACAAAAATGGAGGTGCTGGTTGCTGCGACTGATGCCCACAATGCTGGGCACTTCGATCTTCGAAAACTCTGACAGGGTGGCAACTGGCGGCGGCGGCTCTACAGGGTAAAGAACTTGTTATACCTTGTGATGGAGGTGCTGGAAGAGGTCGTCGCCAGGTGCACGGAGGATGGGGGGGAGCAGTGGGATCTAGCGGTCCGGCTGTCAATGTTTGGGTCACTGATTTTTTTGGAATGGGCTGGTATGCAGCCGAGGTGGTGGCTGCGGAGATTCTTGCCGTGGTGGAATGTTTTGGGAGCGGGGGAGCTAAGGAGGTGGTTGTCAGGTGATGTTCGGTACGGGACATATGTGTTGGCGTCGGTGGGATCCCGACGGACTTACGTGGGGAAGTTTTGGTCAGGCCCGCGGGAGAGGATGCTAAAACATTTGAAGACAGCCATGGACCCTTCTATGCGGGGAGGGAGACGACTGTATGGGGGTCTGCGGGCTCGCGGTGTGCACAAGTTTTTCATGCTGCCGCTGAAGACCTATGGTGGGAAAAGCGACTGTGACGCTGACGAGAAGCTGATTATTAGACGAACTCAGCGACCAGCCGACACTTTGAACACAGCTGGAGTTTGGCGGCGGAGGGTGACAGCGGGTCGTGAGCGCTATCGGAGGACGCGACAGCTGGCACGACAGTCACGACATCGAGGGGGTCGACGCGGCATGCGCGACAGAGCACGGGGCGCAGAGACAGCTGCGAAGCGGAGGGTGTATGGAAGCGCTGAGGTACAGGGCTATAACGGTGGCGCGCTGGACCTTGCACTTCGACGACTGACGAAAGGCGAGACAGTTTGTGAGGCTTCGTGGGACTTACAGTGGTCTGCAGGGTCGTGGAACTTTACTGACTGGACCTGCCTGAAGTTGAAGTATGGGCGGTCGCGCGTGGAGGTTGTGGGGGGCGAGTCAGACGGTTTGCGTAGTTCACTGCGCGAGCTTATCCCTCTGCTTAAGCGAGACAATGCCAGACTGAGATTTACGCGCATAGAGATCAGTGAGTCCGATTTATGGGCGCAGCGAGAGGTCAAACAGCTGGTGCGGAGACCTGCGAAGGCCTGGAAGCGAGTACCGAAGTACACTCTAGACAGAATTGTGCGCTTGTGGCAGGCAGCGGCGTCGGTAGTTGAGAAACAGCAGCTTTCTAAAATCAGAACGTCTCTGTCAGCAGTGGCAAATCGAGTACACGACTTTGTGATTAGAGCGACATATGTCTGTAAGGTCTCTTTTCCTGACAGTTTGGGCACAGCAGTGATGCGAGAGTTTCTCCTTCAGTGTGTGGACACGAAGTATCCAGAGGGCGCAACGAGATCTTTTGTACGACGACGCACCAGGGTGGTAAGAACTGCAAAGCAGAAGCTGCGTGACATATTTTGTAATCTTTCCTCTGTGTCTCTTTGCGTTGACAATGCTGAGTGCCGCTGTGACAGACTGGATCCTGACTTGCCTCGACGTAATGGGCACGTGTGCTTTCGAACCACTGAGCTCGATGGGAAGTTTGCAGCCCTCAACCGCAGTCTTAAGGACACTCCCCGGCACTCTGTGGGTACTTCTGATTTTTTACTGACTAGTACTTCCGATTATTTACGGCAGCTTCGCCACTTCGAGACGGTGTCAATGGCTGCGCTGCGCAAACTTTTGCCGTGGCAATGCACTGTTTATGGAGCTCACTTCGCTGTGGTTGAAAACGTGACTGAGGACACTTTTTTCGTTGCAATTTGTGGCTCTACTGGCTTGGTTGTTCAGGTACTTTGGGACAGATTTGTGTTTCTTTTAAAGAGGCTAGACGCATACTCTACTGCGATGGGCCACCCGAAAGTTTCTGTAATGACTCACCTTTACTCAGCAGTGCGGAGACTACTAGCGTGGGCGAGGTTAGTCACACAAGACTATTGGATTACTCCTTATACGAAACAGGATGCGCTCCGATTCTGCTTTTCTTTGCGCGATGAACTTTTCGCTTCACCTCTTGACGTGAATGTTAACAGCGCAGTTTTCTGCACTCCATATTCTGAGGACACTTGCTTTGGCGCAGTCGAAAACTCTTATCGTATTCTTTGGCACCTTTGTGCGTTGGGAAACCCGATTTATACCCTTGCTCATATCCGAAAGTGTATTGATCACGCTCTCTTTTCTGCTCGTTCTACTCGTAAACCGTGCCGTGTTGTGCTGGTGTGCCCGTATTGGGAACGCTGGGATGAAAGAGAGGGCGTCGAGCTGGTTTGTATTCTGAAGAAGAAGAAGTTCGCTTTTCTTGCGCCGCAGAGTGCCTTGGGTTTTAAGGATCGCTCAACCGGTGCTAAGTTCGACGTGAGCATACTGCTGATTCAGAACCGCGCGGCTGCGAAACACCGGCCGGTGACACAGCAGGGGTTGGCTCGGGTGTCAGGAGCGTTCGGATCGGCGGTGAGTGATGCGGGGGTGACATACTCGGCCGTGAGCTTCGATGGCAAAGCTACCCGCAGGGTTGGCTCTTTGAGGCACTGGAGAGGATGGTGTCCCGCTCTCCTGATGGGTTCTGGCGCCGTCTCCTACGACGAATGGAGAAGTGTGGTCTTCGGCTGTGAGTGACAATGGAGAAGAGAAATGTAGTGTTGATTTATGGAATGAATGGGGCAGACACCTGGCGGGACGGCGGAGGGCGGTGGGTGATGCAGTGAAGTGGGGGCTGTGTTGGGTCTGCACTGGTGGGGTGGAAAATGAGGGGCCTACGGGCCGGTGCACTGGGGTAGTGATCCTGGTTGGTGAGTCCTGGGTGAGACTTGGTTCAGTTTTTATGGGGACTACTATCTTTTACTTTCTTTTATGTTGAGAATTTCAAACTGTCTTACACACTCGTGACAGTTTTTCAGAAGTTTTTACGTAAGACACTTTTGTCACTTTGTATTACAAAAGCGTGGAAGATTTTAGAACTTATTACGTGAGACATTTGACTGAGACTCTCCAGCTCACTGCCTTGGTGACAACCCAGTTGCTTTTGAGTTTTGTATGGTGCTAGGCTATCTGACTATGACGGCATAACTGCTTGAGAAATTATTTGCCAGCTCGCCTAGAGAGAAATCGGAGTGTATCCCAACTGCCTGTGACTGTACATCTTATCACTATGGTCAACAGTAGCTTGGTTCTTCGCATCATATTAAGCCAACATTGGGACTGACTTTTTAGTTCCTGCAAAGCTCACTGAGGAAGGTTTGTGGCTCAAACCGAAAAGCTTATGAGTAGCCAGCATTAGCTCCGGTATTTCATATCGTTATTTGTACAGAGTATTTTGGTTTTTATATTATTATCTCAGCACGACTTTATCACATCTGTTATTACAAAAGCTACTTGTTCTGACTTGCTGTGTTCGAGCCGTCACTGCGGTCGTATTTATTACACTACACTACTACGTGCAGCTTTCGAGCACATACCGTATTACAGCGAAAGTTTATTTTTTATAACCAGCACAATACCCACAATGACGTATCTGTATTGCACGAGATATGTGTACAATCGTTGAAATGATTGATACCATAAATTAAAGATCCACATACAAGAGTTTGTTAATGTTTGCAGAAATTCACGACTTTGATCTTCCACTATATGATCTATGTAACCTCGATAGTCATGGTAAGAAACCTTATGCTGCGCGTGCTTGTATATCTCCACATAAACGTAGTACACCATCAAGTACGACAAAAGCGTATAAATCGACGCGCACACCATGGCGGTGGGTAGCAGCGCGTAAGCCGTATATTCGACCATCACTATATTTTTAAAGACTAAAACGCGCACTTTATGGACGCATCAATTCCGCGCGATCGTCCACATATATATATACATACCCGTCATATGTTTATATATATACATATCTCTTTATAATAACGGAATCGTACTGCTAAAAATTATTAAGGAAGATCAAGATTTCGCCGCACTCAAAAAATTCAAATGTACCCTGTGTAAGGATTTCCCGAATTTAAGGAAGGAGATTGGAAGATCAACACGAATCGGGATTACGGCTGCACCGATTTTGGCGCGATATGACCGTAACGGCATATTTCAACTACCTGATTTTTATTTTGTATGGTAGTAGTAATCAAATATTTTTGGCAACATATCATTCTTAGTATACACATCGCCTCCATGCACGGAGATTTGAAAAGTTTGCATTTCTCCCTCTTGTTCGGTCTTGCGCCGTTTTAGTTACCATTAAAAATCGGCCTTCCACCGAGTCCATTCGCTTATATATATATAATCGTACAAACGCACGCACGCCTTGTAAATATGTCGGAAGAACCTGTCATGCATATGAGGTATGCTAAAAATGATCGTACGTTCACATACAGCAGTCAAATTTTTTTTCGATGAAGGTTCCGCGATCAAAACCTGAAAACGTCGTATCGATCGTGATCATCGTGCACAAACTGATGACGCGCAAGCAGAGTTAAACAGTTGAATAAGAGGTCGCAAAGCAGAATGAAGACACACACGACAAGCCGTTGTCGACCAATCCATGCGAAGACGCTAGATTTTGACGCACGTAAAGTTTGGTCAGCGCCAGTTTTGGGCAAGTACAATTGCAATCTTAGTTTTCCGTCGCAGTTCGGACAAACAGACTTGGGTATGGACACTTCTGTTAATGGAGGCAAAAGGTTGCACCAATCAGTCACTCTTCTACATCCCTCGTTGTCACATTCTACGTGCAACAACATGTGGCTCATTCTCTCGTGTCGATGCATAACACGCATTCCATTTGGTAGCTGAACTTTGGGAGAGAGAGTCATACTCCAAAAATACAGTAGACACTCAGTATTAAGGAATTCACCGTTAAGGAATCAGCCAGCGTTTTGGGGGGGGGTCACGATTTTAGTGATTTGGCTGGCTGGACCCAAAAAAATAAGGAAGAGGTCCAAAATAAGGAAGGCGCTCGCTGGCTGGCATGCTTTCGGCAATCTTAACATAAGGAATTGACGCTGGCATAACTTGACGCGGTGCACATGGCTTTAGGCTAATTATTGCACATGGCATTACTGTAGGCAATTATTGGTGTTATGGTGTCTACACCATAATATCTGTCTGTCTGTCTTCATGTCTGTGTGCAGCTCTCTAAGCTGTTGCCTACTCGCTGGGTCCATTTTATCACTTCGAAAAATCAGCACACAGTTTTCTCGAAAATTTCAGTTTGTAAGGCTGACGTGAGGAAAATAACGAATGGTGCTGGCTGGCTCATGAATCGCGTTCCTTCTAATGAACAATTCATTAGCACGCTGGCGCCGGCGGGAGGTCACGATTTTAGTGATTTGGCTGGCTGGAGCCGGATCTGTTTCATTAAATATGAGTGTTTACTGTACGCTAACAAGCGACGACTATGTATATATACACGTTATATATTTTAATGTCGCGCGAAGGCGATACCAAAGATTGTTCCGTCGAGTCATTTTACATAATGTCCGCCAACGTTAGAGTTGTACCATCACAGCCACCGAACGAAGATTCATTAGTAAAATCAGGTGTGGAGGTGGATGTTTTGCGTGCTCCAGATGCTACAAATGAAGAAGAAGAAGAAGATTTACACGAGAGCAACATAAAACAACATATTTCAACACTCGAAGGTCTTAACACGTCCGTTGACATTTTTTTCAATATCAATGGTCATTCATCTATTACTTTTCAGGAACATCTGCTACAAGCTTTGATTGTTCAGCGACTGAAGAATAGTCAACACAACGCAAGCTATGTCGGTATTGATGAAGTTGAATTTGCTTTCGATATGTGCGTGGTAGAAGCGATTACGGTCACTCTTGCACACGAAACAAAAAGTACGGAAGCCAATCGCGCGACGCCGATTCACAATATACACGAAAGTGTTTTGAAAGTAATGGACGGAAACGGTGCATCTTTGTCTCAAACTTCTGGGATCGTCGTAAAAAATCCGAAGCAGTCGGAATTGGCCAAAGTGATCACCGGCTGCATCCTATCGCCTCTTCTGACCAAACAAGAACAAATCGTTTATCAAAACAAGGAAAAGGTTTCCAGCAGGCACCGTTATATTGCTAACATTAACATGACGCACCTTACCGATACCAACGAGATCAGCCCCGGCCTCCTCGGATACCGGATGAAAGGTAAGTCTCGCTTCGCAACGTATTGGCTTTCTCGTATGCTCCAAGTGTCTGACATTCCGAATGTCATACTTCGCAGCGTACGTCTTTCACACTCCTTTGCCCAACGGAGAAGTCCGCGCCGTCATCTCCAAATCGGCCGAGGATACAATCAACATTTTAAATTACGCTTGCGAATCTGAACTTTTCGACTTTGGTGATGTCGATAAAAAAGAGTTTTACGCTTGGAAAGATAATGAGCTGTACACCGATCGAGATGGTTTTAAATTTATGCCTTGGAACGTCTTTAGCAAAATTAAGGACACTTACAAAACTTTGAGATCCAAGTTTCGGTATACGCACAATTTGAAAGAGGTCAAACTGCAATTTACAGACTTTGAGGGCCAAGAAAAGAGCGTCAACGGCATTATTGGCATGAAGTTTGCATTTTTTGTTCCCATCAACGGCAAATGAATTAGCATGGTATGCCGATACAAATATTAACTGAAATAAAAATGTGGGACATAAAAATTGTGCTATATATATTATATATGTAAATTTGTAACTTTTCTAACCACATATTTTTTTTCTTGCATATATTCTATTAGGTGTCGGGCATAGTGTAAAGACCATTCACCCTTGATCATACGCGATAACTCGATCAGATAATATGTATTTTTGTATCGAAGGTTGCGATGATTACTTTTAGGCGTCACTAAAGTTTTTGACGTACAAGTATACAGGTTATGCTGATGTGCGCCGAGTGTGCTTGTTACATAACAAACCGTGAACGTGACTACCTGTGAGACTTATCAATGCATGCGCGTCTCTCACAATTTTGAGTCGTACTTTGACTTACGTGCTTTTCGGTCACACGTTACAGCATTTGCCACATAACACACACACGCACAATCCTCGGAGCGTGTAATATAACAATATACATATATATATGCAGCACAATGAAACCACCATAAGACTTTTTAAAGTATAGCAAATAAAAATATTAATAATGACAATAAAAAAACCTAAGAGTGCTTCATCAGGTGAGCGGAATATCGTTACACCGAAAAATAGTAAAATACTACTCAGATAAATCTTACCACTCTACCGGATAACCTTATAGAACTTATAATATCTAAGATGTCAATAGGATCGTATTACGAGCGCACGATAGTAATCGCACGTGTTGTAGGCTCTAAATATACCGATGCAGTGTTGGGTGCATGCGAGTGTGAATGGTCGAATGCAGAGCAAAGATTTTTGATACCACGTGAAATCTCAAGACCAGAAGAGAAATGTGTAAGCGATAAGGACATGTACGAGTCTTATTGCTTTTACTGCAGCGCATTGACAGAATGGTGGAATCGACAAAAAAATAATTTGAAACAGGAATATGAAACATATATCTCAATACCAGATATGGATGTGGCTAAGCAAAGAATATGGTGGTCAATTCATCAGATTTATCAGATATACAAGAATCCTTTTCTTAAAAACGATGAAAGATTGCGACGTTTGATATCGTGCGCTGTTAAGGATTATTTATACGATATGCAAGAAGAACTGTACGAAGGAACCCCGTTTATTACAGATATGAATACAACAACGTCATTAGCAAGTCCATTTTTTTCTTTTCGCACTGAAATGCAAAATAATCTTTATCTTAATTATCAAGATAATTGGTTTCAAAAAGAAAAAACAGAAGAATATATACCCGTAACTTTTGAGGAACATGATATGGCTTTACAATTCTCTATATTAGACCATTTGTCAATACACATTACTAGAAATGTATATGGATTTTCTTTTTACAAAACAATGCATACATATTTGCTTAGACAATACGGGATGCACATCCATGTCAGTAAATTTCATGATGTAGTAATATGTGAGGATGTCTATGTATATCTTGACGAAATTAAATCGAAATCTCGTTATATGAGATTTTATGAACTTTTTAAAACATTCCAACATTCAGTAAATAATTCTTATATAACGACATGTAACCTATTGTCAAAATATCTTGAGCTAACTTGTGATGACGTATGCGACATAATCGTATGTGGAGATATTCCTAAATTTGTAAAGCAAATTGTGTGCGATATTTATTTTGAGCAGTTCATTGAAAAATACATGAAACAAAAATACAAGTCGCATATTGATATAAACAAGATTGCCAATTTTTTACATCTGTATAAGCATTGCAACTTTGAAAATCACTCTTCTAAATTTGAAGATTTTCTTAATATTTTCCTAAAGGTTTTACTAAATAAAATTAGGCTTTCACACATGGTCATGAATAATCATGAATATGCTAAATATAATGTGACACATAAGATTCTCCACTTATTCAATACAGAGTTTTTTACATACAAGCACATAAAGAAGGCGGCCGAATGTATTATTTTAGCACAAGAGAATAAATATATCCAACAACCTTTTAATATAAATGACATCCTCACATTCTTAACAGACAACAAAGTATTAATGAAACATTTGGACATACGACTCGAATTGATTAAAGAAACAGTACAGAGATTGTTAAAGCTTGATAAGTGGGTTACGTTATTTCCAAGCGAAATCGATGATTTATTAAAAGTTGTCGGTCTGGAAAGTAATATGATGCAAGATATACGATTAAAAAAATTACGGTCAGTAAAACCTTGGGAAACTGAAGGTTTCTAAAAATATCTTATGTTGCAACATTTGTTATGACACAAATCGTGGTCGCGCGTATTTGTAAATATTGTATACAAGTAAGCGCGTCTTTCCCATTTACGAATTGTCTCTTATTGATAAAACCAAAAATAGACTTGACCTAAAAGTTCACACACTGCACGATGATGATTTACAACTGACGACGAATATATGTCGTAAATTTATGAATGACAAAAAAAAATATTGTGTATATATTTCTAATATACTACCTGTATAATAAAAGTACTTATTGTCCGTATACATCCCTTCTCCGGATCATATTTCGCGTGTCGTACAAAGGTTCGCGCCTGTCCAATGCTTGTTCTCGCGCGGATGCATAAGCGTAGGTCGGAAATTCGTCCACGGATGTTGGAGACTGATTTTGTGCCCAAGCTCGAGCCATCATAAGTGCTACGCTACGCATCGCACTTTCGTATGTGTCCACCTTTCCCATCGCTTTGTCCGCCAATGACAGCGAATGATTCACGTACTCGTCCTTACCGAATGTCGTTAATAGTTTATTTACTGCTTCCATGTCCACTTTGGACACAGTATCCGTCAAAAATGAGGCGGAGGCTTCGGTTAACGCTGTAACCTGAGGACCTGCAGCGAATTTCGCCAAAAGTTCAGCAGCGAAGAGCGTCTCGTTCAGACGTGAGAGTTTCGATTCGAGCCCCCGCCTTCGAGCCAGCATGATCGCATCGTCGGATGCGGCTTCCTCTTGCGATACTGTGCTCTCGTTGCTGAGTACTTGCGCAGCCATATTTGCGACGGACAACATGTTTTCCACTTTGAGGCTCGCACGTTGCAGTCGCGGTGCTGAGAAGGGCGCGTCAGGATCGTTCGGTGATGTCAAGTTTTGAATGTACACGTTGACGACACTCTCGTACTTCATAAAGGTCAAACCTACCGCAAGCAAGGTGGCGATGTTGCACACGACAAAGACGCACACCATGGCCACAACCACGCACAATTTTCGATCTATCGATCGAGTCGCGCGCTTAACGCTCAAGCTTACATAATCCTCATCGGACTGCTCTTCGTTTTGGATATTGGAATGTTCTCTTATGACATGCAAAGGTGAGTGCATCGTGTTGTCTTTCGATATGTCCACGTATGTATCTCCGGAGCTGTTGCCAGTATTTGTAGCCCGTTTGTTGACGACCCCTGTACTTTTTATGGTGTACATAACGCTTTAAAATGAACCACACCTTAAAAGTTAGGAGCGCGTATTTATAGTTTATAACTGTTCACGAACAAGATACAAACCTAGACTTTTTACAAAAGAATATTTTTTAGTACGGGTTGTGAATTTGAAAGTTTGATGTAAATGACAAAAAAAACGACTAGCGCGTGACGTGTGTCGGTTTATGTCGTTGGTGACTAAATATCTTTCGAGGGCGTTGCGGAGACATTATCTCGCGTAATCAATTCGATCGCTTGATAGATGCTGATCCCTTGCAAATCGAGTAAACCTTATCGATGGTACGTTTGCATTGATCCGGGCTGTATCGCTTGCATCGTAATTCTCTGGGCGACGATCACTATGTTGGTACCTTCAGTCTTACGATCGAAAGACTGTACGTTGAATCATACAAACGCTTACGATTTTCAAACGGCATGGGTAAGCTTTACGTTTGCATTCCTTTCGCGGATGACGATAACGCCGAAGAGCGCACTTGTTGCAGTGTGGACATAAATCTGGATTCCGGACGTATAGAATTAAACGTGTGGGCGGAATGGAGCAAAACGACAGACGGTGCTGACGTGTTTATTATAAACGCAGAGTGGAGAAAAGATGTGCGGTTCATCATAAATATGCGTCTACGCGGTTGGCAAGATGCATATCCGTGGAAACAGATGATCCCTTTTAGTTTAAACAATCAATCTAAAACGTTCGGCGTGGAACATTTCATTGCTAAAGGAGAGTGCTTCGCGCGATTCAAACTGTGCGAAGGACTGACACGAAAAACCTTTATGGAAACCTGTGAAAGGGCGTCCATTATGGTGCACCGCGTGGAAGAACCTTACAGCAACAACCAATTGACGCATGCGACGTTACCCGTAGTTATGGATTTGAGACATATACGCGACGATATGCACCTGGTGTCGAACTCGTGCAGTCTGAGAGGGCTGCTGACTCCTCGTATTACACTACACGAATACCCAAGACCTATAAATATGACTTACCCATTGTACGAAGGCTATTTCAAATGCGAGTCAAGATTATTCATGAAGAAACCGGATGACAGCAAATTTGAGCACGGCACGCTACCGCTAAACATGTTTGGCGATTCCGATTTCATTACCATGGTTCAACGCATGTCCGACAAACGAGACGCGCGCTTAGGAGATCGAATAGGAGACTGCGTGCTAGACGATACTCAAAGAAAAATCCTGAATCTTTACAATTCAGATCAGAATGTTGACTTTGAGGAGGAGATCATAACTATCACTTGTACGGACAGTTTAAATAGTAACATACCTTTTGAAAAGCTGTGCAATCTGTATCGGATTGCAGTTTTCAACGACATGGAATGGCTTAAGTGTATGATCTCCTTATTTCTTCTAAACAAATATAGACACTCCGACAAGTTATGCGAATTGTACAAATTCTACTACGAAATGCGTCAAGAAAATGTTTGTATAGATTTTGAAGACAGAATCCTGCAGACGACGATTCAACGTATCTTAAAATCGTACAAGACATGCGACGAGGTCATCGCGGATGTCTTTATAGATAAGGTGACGGAGACTTTTCAACCGTGGCAGAAAGCTGTCTGGAGCGATCTCATCACAGACGTCGTCACCAAAAAACGCCGAAGGGAGCTATCGTGATTTCGATAAATTTGTATAAGTATATGTCGTGTCGACGCTTCTGATTTAAACCGCGAATGCAGCGCTTGATAAGCATGATATTATTTGTCGTGCAAATAAGACATCGAATATGTCGACGCTTAAAGAAAATGCGCATGCTTCACACGACGCGTGTGCGCATATCAACATTTTGAAGGCTAAGAACGTAGTAGCACAGCTAATTTCTTTAGACAAACCTAATGAAGTCGTTCTCTGCAATCTCATAGTGACGGACGAGGTGCACTCGACCTTTTTAGAATGGGAGCTTCGTATAAACACCGAAAGTACTGTGTATAACTTTCGACTGAATCACCTCTACTCAAATGTAGAGTTTGAATTGAGCTTGCAAAAGTCTTTAAGAGAATTGAGTAAAACGTATGCGCACGATGCGGATAAACCTGATATTCTGTCTGTAACTACTTTTATCGATTTGTTGTATTGCGATAAAAACACTGCAGGGCACACGGTCATTTCCTTTATACGTCTCTTGAACGCCGGCTTTGCGAATTATATTTTTGACCTCACCAGATATGAAGTACCTATAATGATTTCACTGGACGATTCCGCCACGTTCAGACATAGTATATGCTTAAAAGGATGTAGACAACGGGCATGGAACATATTGGCAGACAGACCTACGTACTACCAACGCCAATATTTTTACGAATCGTATCACGACAAAGTAACAATCAATTGCATACAAAAGCAAAAAAACGTTACGATTTTAACGTATATGAATACGTACGGGTTAGATCCGGACTTTTCATCATCTTCGACAATCGCACTGATGAAAGAAACTGGCGTGTACAGATCTATAAACGACGAATTCGTTGTTTCCGACTTGTTGAATTTCAATTTGCAGATTTACTTTTACATGACCTTAAAGAATTTGGCCATCGCAGGCTTTGAACAGCTTCCTCGTAAAGATGACCCTACGCGATGGTATAAAAGTAAACAAGTGAACGCTATCGCTCGTCTGTTGGAAAGATTTCGCGGACCCCTAGGATTAAACGGAAATTGTAAAATACCTATGGTATGGACACATATGTACAAGCGACCCGAACCGATGTTTACCGACTTTCTTTTAGACAGATTTACAATAACGTCAGACTCCATCTAGAACATGGATCGTCACAATAGTTTTCGATATAACTTGTGCAAAAAAATATGCTAAACACCACATTATGACATAATCCTTAGTTGTACTATATAAAGCCATGCATAATCGATTAATGAAAAAGAGTAATTCTCCTTATAAAGCAAACGTTGCGGTGCCTTAACGGATCATTACCGATCGCTGAATCTCAATCAAAGTCGCTCGAGACTCTCGATAAACTTTCGAACACTAACTCGCAATCGATGTAGCACAAGCGGACCATGACCATAAATAGATAGTCATTTATAAATTTCGATTGCCAAATCTCGGAATGCACTCGATGGATCGGACATAAAATCATAAGGTGTTATCGAATGGCGGATGAAATATATTCTAGTCAGCTTTTGAACTATTATAGAATTCTGCTAACGTTTGCAATAAAAACTTTCGTGTCTCTTTGCAGATTCTCACACCGTATGGCGTGTAACCATATATTAGTGAAACAGTTACACGATTCTCTAACGGACATGGAAATAGAAACCACTTCGAATCAATGAACATATATATATATAACGACGTGATCGATCGGACAATTTAATTTATAAGGATGGATCGTTAATAGGAACTAGTTCGGACATCGTAGAGTGCATGAGATGCATATGTGTGAAATCTAATATTTTCTGATTCTGTGCCTCGTCATCACAATCCTCTGATGCTTGTATGGTACAGACCGAATCATTATTCTCCGAGCCTGTCTCCATTCGAAGCATTGTCTTACGACAGTTGTTGCAGTAGATTTCAAATCCTTTCTGCATACTTTTGATGCATTCTCCAGAAACTTTGAGTCTTCTCAATAATTCCGCGCTTGTTCCCCTCGAGTTGGCCAGACGCGTTTCTTGTTCTTTGATTTCAAATTTAAGAGTATCCACGGTCAACAACAAATCTTTATTGCGCTCGATCATCATATGATGATCATCCTCTCGTTCGTACAGCTTACTTTCTCGTTGTCTCAATTTCAGTTGTGCGTCCTGCAGCACTATACTCTTCCATTTGAAGAAATTATATGACACACGGCACATCTTGTAGGATTTGACAACCATCGCTAACGCCCAAGTTCGAAAAGCGTTTTGCGCTGAAAAAGTGTGGCGCATGCGCGTGATGGGTAAGATGCGTTTACGGTCGTTCACTTCACGATTTCTCGCATTCTTAGCGGTTTTAGCGAAGAGGTTCCAAACGAAAAAGAGCAAACCAACGCGTGGTAAATCAATATCAGTTGGGTCGATAAGACGTCCATCTGTCCGACTGTTTCCTTTTACTTCGCACAATTCGGTGCATTGCACTCCGATATGCGAGTATTCGTTCGTGTTCTGCACCGCGACATGCGCGTACGAAACTTTGGGTACAGATGACAAGGTATCGAAATCAATCTGGGTGCACTTATCCTCCCGGATCTGGATCGAGCTGCCGGAACACTTACCCTTACTGCTCGCGTGATTTTTACTGGCTGATGACATTATGGTCGCAACCGTTTCGGTTATATCCTTATGCGATATTTTTTTATATTTTTTTGACACGAGCGGAGGAAAGCTTATGGGTGGAAGTCCGGCGATCTCTCTTAAGAGAAGAATCTGTCCTTGCAGAGAGCATATGTACGATTCGTAATCGTGTAAACGTTCTATGCCATCGACAAACGGAGAAAATATTTCTGCGTTGGGATTCATGCACGGTGTACAGATCTGAATACGCGCAGCAGGATAATGATAGATACAACTCGCTATCAGTTGCTCGTAATTTATACAAAAAATTCTTTCGATCAATCATACGAATCATCTATGCGATACATTGACAACTTACTCTTAGTACATATCGAAAAGAGTGATACGTTGTACATGGTGTAGAGATAAAGAGAAAATTCTCTCTTAATCATGTAGAATTTGTAAATAATGAAATTCACACTTTAATTATGAAGAATCAAACACACAAAAAACCGATGATGACTAAGTGTATCTCACATCAACAATATACGAGTGGACGTACACCTGTTTCGATAACGAAGACGTTATCGTCAAAGGGACGCACGGCAATTTTAAATGGTGTTTCGTAAAGATTGAGCTTTTCTGAAAACGAGGTATCCGGCTAACATTTTTGAACACACCTATGTCGAAAAATAGAGTGAGAAATAAAATACCGTATACTAGTGAAAAATAAGATGAGGTATTTTTACTTGTCAAATATACAATTTAAATAAACGTTGCTGTTTTAAATCTTCTCTTATAATTTCTTCTTTCTAGTCGATCTAAAACTCACATTATTTAGGATTGCAATCTCCTTTTTTTAAAACTTGTATTTGTACCATTGTGATAAGATGTGAAAACTAAGTCTAGCAACTTTTGAATAGCCTGAGAGCATTCCATTTTTTTGTTACAATTCACGCTCAGGTAAGATCTCGAACTTCCCAAGTTACTCTTGATATGATCTATTACAGCGCGATGAGATTTGTTGTAATCATAAATATCATTATTGGAAGCTTCCTTGAAATCTGGTGTCGTCTTACTTGACTTCATATAAGTGAGAAGAGTATTTGTGATCGCCTGTGTAGTGGAGTACTCTTGCGTATTCATCTGCACGTCATTTTCAAGTTTGGTTGGTTTCTGAGCATTATCTGTCAAATTTCTGATAAAGTCGAAGATGTCTGATTGCGATTGTAAATCTTGTATAAATATTACCCAAAAATTATCATCTGGAAATTCATTAATTCCTTCCTGCAGTGCATTTATGAAATGTTGCTTTTGTTTTATAAGCATAAGGATCCCGTCAATATTAAATATGCGTCGTCTCAACACTTTATGAAGCTGTTTTAGATGACTTATGACTTTCCGTACTATACTTTCGTAGGTGTACACGCAGGACAAGCAGTTGATATAATATTTTGGATATTGTGCTCTTTTTATGTTTTTGATATCTTTTTCCTCTTGAGTCAAAAAATCGTTGAGCAAGGAAGCATAATCGTGATCCGCGGAGTTATTTTCACTTACATACTTTTGGCAAAAATTAAGAATCTCATTGATGTCCTCAACGCCGTTTAAAGTCTCCTCAAAATTTGCGAAAATCGTATCCCAATCGCGCAGTACTAATCGAACAAACTCGTCTGCAAATTTTAGGGTGTCTAAGCTTGTTTTATTGGTATACCATTCCTTGCTATCCGTGTTATCATATTCTTGCAGACAAGCAGGTAAATATTTTTGTTTGCTTTTATTGACAGTTTCAATAAGTTGCGTTTCAGTCGGTTTTGCATCGGGTATTTGCATCAAATTTTCTGTTTTGAAGTGATTACTCACGTATTTTTTGGATTGATCAGCGCTTAAGTACTTAACCATATTGAGCCACGGCTTACATCGCTCTAACATTTGTAATAGCAATACTTGATCTGACGGAAAATTGTCACTGTAATCGAAGGTATGCCGCATAACCTTTTCACGAAACACCTCTTCGCATGTATCCGAAGGAGTCACTATGGTAACATCCATCAATTTATGCACGATGCTCGTATTTTTTTGACAATAATTTCGCAGCGCCGACACATCAAAAAGAACGCTATACTGCCAAACGGTCGTCAGAGTAGGCTTTGAGATGTATATATTCAGTATGTTTTTCCGTGTTCCGGTTAATGTCCTATATATTTTTCTGGCCAGATGTAAGTATATGTTATTTGCGTTTCCTTGACGCACCTTTTTGATGTAATTCGATATGGGGTTATCACTGTCACGTATTTCTGGCGTATAATCGATGTTTTGTATATAAATATTTTTACTTTCGTATGAAGGATTGAAGTCCCCAGTCGATTCAGGTAACAATATTCCGTACGTAGCTATATTTTGAATACTATCTTCATTTTCTATCACGTAAGCGTATCTACCTCTGATCAATTTACTGACATGGAATTCGATCAGATTGAGAATGCGATGACTCTCCAAATAATGCGAGTCGTTAAAATCTGCATCATTCAGTTTAATTTTTTGCGCATCTGTCAGTTGTTTGAGCGTCTCTAACATTAATTCCAATATGATGTTAAACACCTTTGTATTATCCATTTCCGAAGACAATTCAGCTTCCTTTATTTTAAAGTGCTGCATAAAATTTTGCATGCGATCTTTAAATTCGTTTATCGATATCTCACGGGCGACATCAAAATTGTAATCACCGATGTGATTTTCCGTCATCTCCCGATCTCTGTCCTGATCTCGATAATAAAATTTCATCACGCATAACATCTTTTGCAGTAAATCATTGCAATTGTCGTACTCTCTCACAAATTCTATATTCGACTTAGAAGGTATGAGCGTGTAATTCAAAAAATGGCTCAAGTCATCTTCGTTGTCGATTATGAATTGCGGCGAATATCGATCCGTGTCTCCCTGAATTTGAAGTATACGCCTGTCCTGCAATTTTTTGACATATTCATCCTCCTTGTCATTACAGATGTACGCTTTCAAAGTCTTACCAAAGGTCGTGGGCGCGGCACCGGTCACTCTGTATAATGATTTTATCGTGCCGCTGTCATCCACATAAGCATCGATACATTGTTCCATAAGAAATTTAAAATCTTCGTTACGCGTTATGGCATTCATGGTCGAGTATAATTCATCCGGATTAAAGTCCAAGGTGTACACCCGAACGTCCTCTTTTGTATCAGGAAGTGCGTGACTACACATTCGAATCGATCTGTACATATTCTGCTCGAATTCATCTCTGTCTGGAGAAGGTTCGACAAAATACACGTCGGAGACACCGACAAAATCGGCACCCGTAGTGCACTTTGTGGTAATTAACATTTGTATGCGCATGAGATTTTCTTCGGGTCGATCGACATTAACGTCGGACTCTATATCCTTCATTCGACCAAACGATCGTAGCAAAACATCGTTATATTCCGGATCGTCTGCCTTTGCTATGCCAAAGTTGACTATCTGTTTTGGATTGGTTCCTTGACCATCGATGATGCTTTGTATTCGCTTATCAAGATCGAGCATAAGTTTTTTACTGCCCTGTGTACCTTCCAATAAGAGCTCGTATTCAAAATTTAGCTTCTCAGTTTGCGACATTCGATTTAAGTCTGATGCGATGCTCTTGATTTTTGTGTACACATCGTATTTTCGTATCGCGTCACTACTCAAGGGATCGAACCATTTATTTGTGTCGTCTTGCATCGTAGGTAAAAACAAAACATATTTTTTGTTTGCATTTCCCTCGTGACTTCTCATTATGCACTCCATCACATATTTCAGTTTTTGTAAGCATTTCTCCACCCGAGAGATTGTTAAATCCTCTACTTGGGTCGGCGTCGTCAACTTTTTAATTTGATATACCGGTCGAAGAGTGGTCGGCAGATCGTTCAGACAGGATACCGAAAAGGTGGTACTCAATGCCTGAAATTTTGTCATACGTTCGATGAGCGCCTTCCACTTTTTACAAGACTCCGCTTCACTCAACAAAGTGCCGGAAAGAAACACGAACACAACGTTTAAAGGTCTGTCCAACAATCTAAGTTTATCGATGAAATCGTTTAAATGTTTCATCTTATCATCATCTTCGGTAAACATGTGCGCCTCATCAAAAACAAAAACAATAGTCTCATAACGTTGTTCGTTTTTTGCTTTGCGATCTTTGGTTTTATCGTTGACGTGATCATAAAATTTATCAAAAACCTCCTTTACTTCATCCGGTTTTGTAGACATGGTCACACGCGCGTAACTTTTTTCGACCATAAAAGCGGGATCCGATCCCACGCTTAGTTGCTTGTACTCGTTTTTATCGGTTAGATATTTGGCGTTATTAGAATTGAAATTACCGGTGGAACGTAATTTGATCATTGTCTCAAAAGTACTCAAAAAATCTACCTGATCCTTCTCCGACATAATGAAAACGCGATGTCCATGATAAGCCTTGCTGTTGGAACACATCAATCGAAGTATGTTGAAAACGACGTCTGATTTACCGCTTCCCATCATATGATGCACAAAAAAAGTATGAATTTTTTTTTCAATTCATCCCCAAATCTATGTTGTATGTTATTCGCGATGTCGAGCACGTACTGTGAGGCGAAACGCTGCCACGGTAGAGGTAAATCCGATCGACGTTGAAAGAAATCTAGCATTCTGATTCGAGTATCGCGCGAGTCATTCTCGTGCAAATCGTCGTCGATGTTCCTTATAAACGTACACGCCGAACAACCTTTTGCCGCGTCAGTGGCCAAAATTTGATGTGTCACGAATTCGGTATTTGCGATTTCGCGTATGAACTCGTCAAAAGTTCGCCTGAGTTCGTCTGTGTTCATCGAAATCGTAAAAGCGTAATTGTTCGTAAAAGGATCTTCAGAAAGATCTTTTCGTGATCTGTCTTCTTGCAGATATATTTTGGTGCGTTTTTTTAACTTGGTAAAATTGCTGGTTATTTGATGAGGCACAATCCTACACGTGTTACTATCTGGGTCAGCAACAGTCCCGATTCTACAATTTTTGAATGTACTTTCACGAATTAGGTCTGATGTTTGGTGATCATTACGGACGTCTATTGCTTTTAAATTCTGTCGACTTTCCATGGACGCCACATCGAAAGACATGTTGTCAAAACCGACGACAAGGATATGCTCGGATCAGTAGACAAATGAGTGTTACTTACTTATTGTAGTGTGTACGGTTTTGTATGTATATATATACATGTATTACTCACCTTTACATTAACATTTTCCAATCTCATATTTTTTGCGCGCGCGCCATGGTTGCGAAATTAAACGAAATCAAAGATATGCGCGATAAGCTAATGAGCCTCCCAGATTGCATCGACGAGGCGAGCAGAAAGAAAGCGCAAGATTATGTAGAAAATATAAATAGGAGCATCAAACCTATGTACGATGAGCTCGTGCATATAATCAAGAAACTTTCATCCCGCGATGTGACCGAGATTCGTGTGCATTGGATATGTCAGATGAACGATGAAGAGCGCGCAGTGTACTGTCGTTTGCCAGAGATTGTTCCTTCCGACACCTTTGAATTTGAAGTCACCGATTCGACCTTGGACGCGACGCACGAAAACAACAAATTGCTCGTCAGCACTCTCAATGTCGAGATCAATAATTTGGACATGTATCGGGAACAGAGTACCGTATACGCTTACAAAGACAAAAACAATAACAAACATCTTTTCAATGTGTTCGAAATCAATCCTGATGACGTATCTACAGTTGTAAAAAAAAAGTACTTCAACAATTTTAATGGCAAAACGCTAGATCTGAGTGACCTTTTTCGAGTTTTAATACTTAAATGTAAACCGGTAAAAGAAAAATACGAGGTACCAGCGCACATCAACTTCACAAAAATTACAAATAATAAAGAAACAATTTATAGAACGTTCTATAGACACGAAAGAGATCCTTGATGCAAGAAAATTTGAATTGGTAAAGCACCATTCAATCAGGATATGATAATTTGAAATGATGTTGCGAACCGCTCATCGATCACTCTTAATCACAGAATACGCGTTCAAGGATTGTATTTCATTATAAGATCACCTACAGCCGTGACGGCTTGATTAGGTATCAAACCTAACACTCGTCTGCTTTTTTCGCTCCGGCCTTGACCATAACATTTCATACACATATGAGACAGAACGTTATTTTCTCGCATTTCCAAAGTGCCGGTATTTATTTTAAAAACAAAGCTCATCTTGTCTCCACCTGATGTATGCGGCGTACTTCTCTTTCTTCGACCTAGTATGCTTGTCGGTAAATGCACCTCCGAACACGCATTTTCAATTCGCAAACGTGGTACTTCCTCTATACCTAAATCTCTTATAGGACAAAAAAAACAATGCGAGCTCTGTTTGGCGACCACGAGCGCTCGGCAATCGTGCTGACTACGTTTTAGTATCATCACATCCAATCTGTTCGCGTCCAATTGAATGTTGTCGATCTCATCCTGCTCGGTTCCTAGACCGCGTAGTACGCATGCGATCACTCGATACAATAATGGCAGCGTTTGCGATACGAATTCGGGGTTTGAACATTTTGTCACGACGGCGTTACTCGTTGGTGACGCGGATATCGCTCTGTGCGTGTCGATACTTGCGCCACATAAGGCAACGAGTTTTTTCAAATACTCGTCGAGTCCGCAAACTCCGTGTACCGATCCATCGATACCGTCGCTACGCGTTATTGTTGCGACGGGCACGTCCGTGAGGAGACCTAACATACGACCCAAAGCGAAAGGTCTATAAGAAGTATAAACTCTTGCTGCTAAAGAATCGCTGATCGCCATCGGTCGCTCCGTGTGCGAGTATCTGGGATATGCCGCGGAATCCTTTCGACTCTCCCACTTTGCCATACCCACCGCACGAGCGGTGGGTCCGCACACCGGATCCAAAAAGTTTTCCGCTACTATACCTCTCTCGGCAAACCACGAATCTTCACGCAGTAACGGATGCAAATAAGTTTTAAAAAACGTAATGTAAGCACGTTTGTCTTGGAACACCGGTCCATGAAAAGGCCATACCGTATCCGCAATCTCTCGACAATCAACAAATCGTTGAAACACATATCCATGCACGGAAGGTTTTCCCGGATTTTCTTGTTTGTCTCTTTTGGTCTCCAATAACAATATATGCGCGGTGCAACCTGGAAACCAACGAGACCATGCGCTCTCTATCGCACGACACGCGCGCGAAACCGGCCCGGCTTCATCACGAACCGCTCGCCAGGCCGCGTCGCATCTCTGCGTACTCGTCACCGCTTCGTCCGAAGCGTCGACGTCCTTCATAAACTCGGCATAATACGTCGTATCTTCCAATTTTGGAAAGTCAAAATCGAGAAGTAACATATGAATCGGTCGTCCTTCGTGTCGTGTCGTATGAAAAAAACGTGTTGGAGTGTCCTTGACACCAAGTTTCAAACCTTCGCTAGGACAAGGAATGTGCGTGCAGTCGTACACCCCATTTTCTACGGCGACCCGGTCACGACACGCGAAGGGCGTTGCCGCGTAGCATAGAAAACTAACCCAAGGCACGATCGCATACAATTTCGCTTGCCCGGCGTCGATACCGGTAGTGTCGTGTCCGACTAGTACCGGCAGCAGCTCCGTGCAACGTTCAATAGTCGCCGGCTGATCTGCACTTTCAGCGCTCACGTTTAATGCATGCTCGATTAGATCATTGTGAGCGCCGGTGGCAGCTCTAAAGGATCCGACACCACGCCACCATATGCTCGCCGGTTCGAAAAGTTTGCTCACTTGCTCCGGACCCATCATTTTCATAAAGGCCTCCGTGGTAGCATTCGTGTCACAAAAAATAGACCGGACTCGCTCGTCGCGTAAAAAACATAACGTGCGCAAGCCTTCCGCGGAACACAAAGCATCACCGCACACGCGTGACATAAAACATTCGAATCGAACGCGCAATCTTAGATGTAGTCGAATCATTTTTACATATCCATACGCTCACATTGTTCACATTCGTCACATTCGATCGTTATTATATTTACCTAATTATATAATCAGTAATTTAAAACACATAATTGCACATGTAATGGAATATCGTACACTTTTTCGTAAATCGAGCTGTCGCGTCTTGCTGCCTTATCTCATTATGCTTTCTTCTTTTCTTTAAGCATTTCAAGCAAAATCTGTATCGCCATTTCATCTACATCTTGCTTACCTAGGGGCGTCGACATTGGCATGCTAGTCCGCCAAGGCTGCGATAAAGCTAAACATAAAAATGGTTGAAACGGTAGTTTGGTAGATTTAGTCAAAAAAAGCGATATAGTACACATTAGAAAATTACTTTGCCTTGCTTTTGCACTTTTAAAATTTCTCTCAAACTTCCGGTTTTCTGTATAAGTATCATCATTCATAAAATTCATGTTGGGTGAATCCTCCGGAGCAATAGCAGTTAAATTAAAATAATCTAATACCTTTGTTGGTGATGAACCATCCGCTAAAAATTGACTACAATAATCATTATCAAAAAAAACAGATGTAAGATTACATTCTTGAATTAAGCGTTGTACTTCAGTAGCATTCTCAAATTTATTTTGTAACTCTAAAATTATATCTTCATTATTTGGAACACACGTATATAAATTATCATTATTTTTTGATTGTATCCTTTCTTGTTGTGCCAATTCACAGTATAGGTTCCTACACATCCTAACCATTAGCTCTGATATTTTCATATCTGTAACAAAACTTTCGTTTCCCGTTATCGCATTGGTGTATGAATCCGACGTATTTTTATTTCGATTTTCCATGATTGCTTTAGCACCATTAACCAATATTTTTACCATATCTGTAACGCTTTCTATTGAAAATGTCTCGATTAAGACAGTAAAATCAAATGAAGGGTTTCCTATCATTTTACAAAAAATTTCCCATATATCAACGTTTAACACTGATTCAATTATACCTTTTGCATGCAATAAAAGCGATATAAGGTTTATAAATTTTATTGCTTTGTTCTCATCTATAAGAAGATTGTATATGCACGTTAATAATGAAAAAATATGGTAAGGAGTCTTGGCCGATCTACCATAATCTATTACTGCTGCAAGTACGTCTGGGTATGTAAGAAAGAAAGGTATTATCCTTAATACATATTCATTAGGGTTGGTTACAAAGTTCATCATATTAATCGGATGTTGCGAAACTGATGCATCATGTACGGGTGGAACATACTCGTTTATTTGCATATCAGTACCTGAAGCTATTGATTGTTGGATATTTTGGAGAATTTCCACAACTTCGTCCATGCGCCCGTTCAAATCTGGTTCATTGTTACGTTGTTCACGAATTGCCATAATTTGGGTCTGTATACTTTGCATATGTTGGCTTATTTCATTAATGCGTTCAGAAAGTCCTGTCAGGACAATTAATTCTTGAGAATGTTGATCTGACTGTTGCAATCTATTTTGGATATTTTGTAGAATATCTTGTATATTTTGGTTCTGTATATTTTGTATACTTGATATTATTTCAAATAATTTTTCATGAATACCTTCCAAATTAAATGAAATTGGATCAGGATCATTTATTTGTTGTAAAATAGCTTGAAGGTTAGGGGTTTCATCACTGTCTGAATTTTGTTGTGATTGACTCATCGTTGAGACAAAACTAGAAAACTTTATATGATATGCGTAATATGCAAGATTCAAATCCACATAAAATATCGTGTATTTATAATATGTACGTCTTTGATTGCACAATATACAATAGTGACATCAACTAAAAAATAATATTCACGTTACGTATTTTGTTGCAAATCGGTATTCCGAAAAATTACAAATTTAGATTTATAACATTTTTTTTGGTGATTTTTGATGAAACGGATTTAGTTGTTTCAAATATGTACGGATAATATTCGATCGCGACTCTGAGTTTGAAGAGGTGCATGAGTGTCAACAAGTAATTTTTAACATTTTCGTGAGTCTCGAAGCTCATATTACGCATAATCGATAAGTGTTCAGGATTCACATCTTCTCCTAAAGTAGCATGAATTTCTGTAATTTGTCTTATTCGATCATCGAGAATTGGAAAGCATTTAAGAATTGACAGATTATTTTGCTCAGATGATTGATTTTGTAAATACTGTACGCAAGCTTTTTTTAAATTGTCATCATCTTTGGTATTCGATCCGGAGTACACACTAAGAAGATAACGAACGCAGGCCTCTACGACTTTGTTTTCAGACCAATTGTTACCTCTTAACTTGCGTATCAGATATACGCCGCTGTATCCAAACACGACATGAAAGTCCGATCTCTTTAACGTTGATAAAAGACACGCGCAATCTTCAAAACTTGGAGGAGCGTGTTTGCCTAAGTAATCTCTAATAACGTAGGGATGCGAATGAAAGGATACTATTTCATCTTTATTTACAGAATCTCTTACGCTGAAGAGAAGTTTATCTTCATTTAAATCTACTGGCATAACACCTAATCGTTTAGTTTCCTTAAAGGACGGTCCTTTGTTAAAAACGCATATCTCGTCCAGGCATTTTGAGTTACAGTAGTCTCTCAAATATAAGAATGTCGGAGAATCAGGTGTGGGGTGCGCATTCTAAAGATTTTGAGAATTTCGCCAATTTAATTCTTAACACGTGGGTCGTGATAAGAATCCATATTGGGCTAATCTGCCCCATATATTCTTAAACATGGAAAAGGGCATAAATATTCCTAAAATTCGACCAAATATCGATCGCCCCATTTATTCTTAATTTCGCGATTCGAAATTTGCGGCGGCTGCCTCAAGTTGAATCGACAAAATAAAGCGTGTCTTACTTGTAAAAATTCACTATGAAACGAGTATGGACGACCAGACACGGAAGAGTCTTCGGCTTCTGAAAGAGGATTTCTCTGATGGATTAATTAGCCAGTCTCAATTTGAAGAGTTGCGCAGCTCGGTGATCAAGTCCGTGTTACATACCCCAACACCGGCTGAGCCCCCTTCACAACAGGTCCCGATACAGGTCCCTGCACCAAGCCACGTAGAGCCCTCGGCGAATAATGTCAGCGACCCGAACCGGGCGACTGCGACTTGTGCTAATAAGTTTGCACGCCTCTCAACAAAAAAGCCACCGAAACATTTCCTGGAGCACTCGGACACAACGTCCCAATCTGGGTTTATTTCCTGCATCACCCAATTCAAGTCGATATCAATCTATACATTCAACATCGGGGGTTTATTCTTAAACACGCAAAACCAATTATGAAAATAAGAATACCCCTCGAGAAGTTTGCCCTATATATTCTTAATTTTTTTGCAGGTCGAAATTTAAGAATATGGCAAAAAAAAAAAGTTTGGGGTACGCATTCTAAGCGATTTTTGAGTTTCTTCCGGGGCGAGTTTCTTATATTCGGATATTCTTATATTTGAGAGACTACTGTAGGAGTAGAGAGCACGATGCCCGCACACTCTCTTTTTGAATATATTATTTTGTTAAGTTTTTTATAAAATATATTTGGAAAGTCCTTCGACATACCAAATGTTTTATACAACTTATGTCTTTCGAACAGTCCGATGCCAATTCCCTTCACCTTACGTTTTTCGTTCATTAAGGATAGTATGGTACTGTGTTGTATGTAACCGCTACTTTTTGCCGATAAGCTTGATTTATGCTCAAGTTTTTTCCACAGCCACGTGGGGAACATTTTATCCACGTGTTCAAGAGTTGCGTCATACTTCGACCGTTTTCGTAAAGTGCCATACGTACGTGCTCACATGGCGCGTTTGACTCACCTTCGTCTTCAGCTTTGACGCAATCCAACTTAAAATATGTAGCATTAATGTTATCTTTTAGTACGATTGTCATGTTTTATTGCCTACTTTATGATGCATTATGTATATATATGTGGCATGACCCTCTTTTCTAAAAAGTGCTTCGTATCGATCGAACATATCGATTAATTATTAGAATTTGTTATCGTATGCAAAATATAACTACGATGGACGATGCAGAAAAGAAAACAGAGTTTTGCGAAGATGCAAATCTTATTTCGACACACGAAACATCTCAACACGAGTGCGCCTTGCCCTTTATTTTGACCTGTGCCACTTTTGACACGCGATCCTTAAACGTGGCCTTTGCCGTTCGCTTTGCTCGCAATGGATACGCCAAAGTTTTGAGTAAATCGAATGCCATCGCAGCGTTACGAATATATTCAAAAAGTAGCACGGCGTTTCAGATTGCAAAACGTGAATTATGTTCGAATAAGCAGTATACGCATCATTCGCAAGCGCAAGAAATTTGTAACGCCGTGGGCGTGGCAGATCTGTATGCGATTGCCTTGTTTGATCGTCTGAACACAGCTTTCGTAATAGACAGACGTATGCGCGGTGTTCACTTCTTCCCATTGGCGTTGTTGTCGAACTTACGGACCGATATTGACAAATGGAAATCTTTTTTTTTGTCGACGTATGCTCGTAATTTGATGTGCGAGCAGCACGATTATCCGGCGGTCACGACGATTCACATATTTCCTGTGATTCACAATGCGACGATTCGGAAAAATAAGGACTTTCCTTTGCCCGCAGCATTTTTTATTGCTCGTGTTTGGCACGATCCCAAAGACTGCGTCAGAAAAGTGTGCATCACGCAGTTGAACCTGGCTCATTGTGGAATCAACGAGAGTAATAAAGATGACGTACAGAGCGATCTCGACGACGTGCTTTTTGAGATGATACGTTGTTATGAAAGCGCAAATCATGTGGCGTCCAACAAGAAGATCATCAATAACGATTTGATGGACCCGTTGTACATATCTCAAAGGACGCCGGAGAAGTGGCTGTCAAAGGATATGTACTGCGAATATCTGGCTAGGTGTCGATATTTGTTTGAGACGGAATTGGTATGGACGAAGGCAAAAAAGACTCAGTACACAAAACCGATTCTGCTACGTCATCTTATCGACGTGACGACCTATTCCTTAGCAGCCGCACATTTAAAAGACAAACCGACTCAAGATCGCATCACGTCTTGTGAAAAACCTTCGTTCGACGACAAAAAAAATAATTGGATATCAATACTCGAAGACGTCTCGTGCATACAGCTTACGAAAAACCGAGTCATCGCGGAACAAAATCGGTTACAAATCGCCGCGCACGCTTCAGCAGTGTCCGAAACATCGACAAGCAAACGACGAAAATTAGACAAAGATGTGCTTGCGTTTTACACGACAAATCGAGACGGTTTTTGCAAAGAACAATTTGTGGCCATGTTTGTCGATTCCGCAGCGGCGCACGCGAAGGACGGACTCGGAACACACCCTCTTCCTTCCATGAAACACACTATTGCTGATCGACGACTTTTGGAGCGATTTAACGGCACGACATGCGGTGTGTCCTCGACGTCCTCTCCATATTGGTTCTTCTGTTGCACGATGATCGGTGATCGCACTCATACGTACAATTCTTTGTGCTGTCGCCTGTTTGGTATACTCTATAATCCCGCTCACCCTACGACCGCTGAGATGAACGGTGGAAACACTTGCGCCGCACGGATAGTGTGCGGTACCATCGGTACCGCGCATCACCTTAAAACGATTGAACCGGAAGTGAACGGTCCGGAAAGACGTTGGGATGAACGGAACCACGGAGCGAACAACATCAAGTATCCGGTGTTTGTGGATGCTAACGTTCGTGCGGACGTCTATTATAATGAAGCACGAATCGCTTGTGTGTGGCTACCCGACACGGCTTTGTGGAAATCCTTAGCCACCAAGGCTGTGCATCATCCTGAAGCAACGTACGAAAGAATAAGTCGGGCGATGTCCATCGACATGAGCTCCGAAATGACCTTTGCAAACACGTCGTCAGCACCGATGGCTTACGTAATGAAGTCCGAGACCGATGAGGATGTTGCACGAGCATTTCCCAAACGAGTTCGTGATAAACTTAAGGTTGTCATGGATAATCTCAACCGCCCTTCGAACCGCGATGACCATCTCTTTCCCGATATGCGTTATGGTACAGCTTCAACAGTGTGCGCTCTGGAGCTTTTGGAATTGATGGATTTCGCTTTATGCACGCATTGCGTCGAGCGAGTTCTTGGCGCCAGAGTGATCTTCATCGGTAAAAACGAGGATCGCGTATGCTTACCGCTGGATATAGGATCATCACCCATGTTGAAGGGCGACATTTGGACGACTGAAGTAAAAATACAGATAAACACGAACGGGTATTACGATTCGCAAGGAACATTCCTGCATGAGTACCTTTTTCACGCCGTGCGAAAAAGTCTACCGCATCGACAATTGACTCTGGGTTACGAATGCGCCGCGGATGAGGATAAGCGGTTGCAAGATTACAAGGAACTGCTCTCGAAGTCCGTATCGGATACGAATTGGCACGTTTACGCCGAAAGACGTGACGAACCTTCGTATCCAAATTCCGATGTGAAATCGTACAAAAATTGTGATGCTATCTCAGAATCCGCGTGGTTGTACGCTCGATGCTATTTGTACCCTCTTCAGCTGTTGCTGGATTCGACGCTTCAATTTACATCCGGATTAAATGCTAATGATATACAGCGCACAAAAGGTGCATGCGGTGAGCTGCCTCTTCAAGAAGACAAAGCGAGCTTACGATGGACATGTGTGTCGTGCGCTGACGGATCGATCAGCATAAGCGTACGTATCTTGTCGTACGATCTCAAATTGGACGACGTGAGGATATATATAGACGAAGAGGATGTGCAATCACCTTTTTCAAATGATTTGCACCTATCCGACGTTCGCGACACAAGTTATAAGCATCATTTTGCATATGAATCTACGGACGACTGCACGCTTGACCGGACGGAGTACAAACGTGTATGGACTTTAAAGCACGTTCGGATAGGTAGCATGTTACGCATGATTACCCCATCTTTACGGGCTCAGCTGATATTGATACCCGAAAGAAAGATGAGTGCGACTATGTAAGGCAACACCTAGTGTAAGCTTATTGTTATTCTCAGACTATTTCATGCGATAATCCATGTCCTAAATGAAAGTATTCTGACGCGTTCACATTTTGTAAAGTATTGTATACATGTATTTTACAATTACTGTAAGTCGTGAATCGATAGCATCCGGTGATTTCCCTTAATGAGCTGTCCATCAAACAAGAAATACAGTGAACCGAGGTACTCATTCTTGTTCTTGAAAATCTGTGTGCGGCGCGACAAATAAATTATTACTGTTTTAAGTCGGACAAAACTTCGTACGTGGTAGCGGTAGATGGAACCGTTGGAAATATTGTATCGTCGATATCATCGTTCAAATACTGATCGTCCGGTTCCGACACTACAGGCTCTTCTTTGCTGATGGCTCTATGCGAAGGCGGCAATAGACGCGGGGTATTAGACGAAAAGAGCGCATCCAATTCGTCCTCCAAATCGTCGTAGCTCATACCGGTATCGGCTGTAGACTCGATCGCGTCGTGCACCTCCTGGGCTTGCTGTTGTATTTCGTGATAAGTGTCGGATATGTTGTCGATGGTTTTGAGATTGTTGTTGGTGTTGCATATGGCGCTTTTGACAAACACGTTAGCGGTATCCAACACTTCCATCGTTACGCACATCTCATCGCTCTGCTGCATACTCTCTAACGTATTTTTGCATACGTCGCATAAAGAGCGGATACGCGCGAGTTTTTTTTCGACGCTTTTGCGTTTCACTAGCTTCATGTATGCGCTAGTACGATTTTCTGTGGCTACGCATGTCTTTATCGCTACGTCTAAAGCTTTTAATTGCGACTCCATCGATCTGATTTCTGCCTCGTGTATGCATATTTGCTTTTCCAAAGTCTCTTTGGTCTGCGTCTTGCTGTACACTGGAAAGAAATACGCTAGACATTTGCGAAAAGTATTATTTCTTTTCATTGAGCACAATCGATAAGACATACGGACTATCAAAAATTTAGATCCACGATATCAATTGTATGCAGCGAATCGTATACGCGAAAGTATATATATACGTGTTCAATGATGACTATAAGTGCGCTTTTTAATTTAAACAAACATGACATCTCCGACACTTTCCGACACGAACGAATATGTTGATATCAACAAGTTATACGAATTTGTAGAATCAAAAAAATACAATATCGATACTTTTCACTTTGCAAAGAATATTGAATGCAAGATTTGGAGTCAAATACTTCAAAAGCTTGAAGACATACCCGAAAAGAGTGACAACAACGATTTTCCTCGCTTATTTGATACTAAAGTTGCAGATTTAGGAGATCAATATAAATCGATTTTAAAAAATTATTTACGCCTCTTAAGCTGCGCTTGCGACAAGTACGATTTATTCATGAAGTATTACGACATGCAGACAGTGATCGACGTTTGGCATCGTATCGATAAGGTGATTGAAAATGATGAATCTGTATGCTTTTTCCGTAGCGACGAAACGAGTTCTGTAAGAGAATGTGGTATTTTTACACGTGACCTCACGACAGTACGGGCAAATCTATTACAAAGACACGACCAAAATAAAACTAGTTATCGTTTGTTAATATCACCCGAGGATTTTATTATCGATGATGGCTTATGTATAGATTTCTACGTCGAGCAGGTCAGAAAAGAAGCTGATAAGCAATATATGCAATATTTTTTTGTATATCGTATGACTGTATTAGGCGAGTACGGCGGATATCATGATATATACCATGAAATTATGAATAATAGATCCACAATGTTAACAAAAACACAAAACAAGATAGTATATGCGAGGTGTACATCTAAAAGCGAACAATTCGAAGAGTTAATATGTCGAGGATTTTGTCCGGCACATTCTGCTAATTTTCAAGATTCCGAAATCATAATGTACCAGTCTGCAGAATCTTTCATCTTCAACGGACAGCAATTGAGGGATTTAGAACGAGTACATAAAACCGATTTTCCCGATGATCACACGTGCGCTTTGGGAGTTGAACCTATACCAACACCTTTCACGCAGAGTGATAACAAGAAACTTATGGAACATTTAATAATTACAAGACACAGAAGTGCCAAATTCGTCCAATTCGATAACTCGCTTAGCAAACTCTTTTGTCCACGATCCTTTTTTTTTAAATTCATGAAAAACTCCTTTGAAAAAGCTTTATCGATAGGCACTTACGATAACCTTGATCACACAAATTTGCAAGAGTACGAATATGAAGTATGTTTTTCCAGTAATAAAAAACCTACAATAGATGCTATTAGTAATCTGCCCGCGACTTTAAAGATTAAAACTAAGGAAAGTGTGCAAAGTAAAGAATTTCTACGTTTGCAGCATAGCGGACACGTACTACAAGAGTACGGGCTTTACGCGGACGCGGATATCGTAGTCGATCAGTTAAAGCATAACATGTTTAAGCTAGAAGATGATTCTGTTTTAAATTACATATCGAATGCGCGCCGCTTTCATCCCTGGATTGCGGACGAATACTGTTACATACGCGAAATAACGGTAAGATCGCACGAGTTTGCACGTTTAATCAGAGCCATACTTGCCGATCAAGGTAACTATGTAACGAAGACGGAAACAGACAAAAAATTTGAGAACTTCATATTTAAAAAAGCCGGCATATGTGCTATGTTTATAAACACCTTGTACACATTGAAGAAAAACGCGTATTTTGATAAATCCGATAAAAGAAATGCGGTTTTGTACTCCTATGCTACTGATCGCATACAACCCAAAGAAGAAGACATGCACATGAAGTACAACGCGGAACTGGTAACAATAGATAATAATATGTATGTGCGTTTCAAAAGCGACATTAAGAAAGATACACAAATTTTAATGCACTACACCAGTTATCAATCCGAAGCTCTTTTGCTACAGGATGCGCATCGCAAAGATTTACGTACTCTTTTATACAGCAAATACGATCAGCTTCGCAATACCGCGTCGTCGTAAGATGAGCGTTATTTTACTACAGCTTTTTAAGCTTGAACGGACATGTCAAAATCTTACATAGCTTTACAGTGACATATTGGTCATAATCGTCTGTCGTAAAAATTTCAGCGCAAATGTTGCATCGTACACTTACGCGACACGCGGACGCTTTACCAAGTTTTCATTAGTATAATCATCGGGATTGAGTCTCCCGGATCCGCAGGAGGAGTCGTACTTTGAAATACAATCCCGGAGCGCCGGTGGTAACATTTTATATGACGCGCCGTATTTTTTTTCCGATGCCGATACGGCTATAGGCTCTACGGACGATGGTTTCATTATTTCCGATTGAGACATAGAAGGGGTTGCTCCTGCGTTTTGAAGAGTAGACAGCTCCATTTGATAATCCCTCAACTTCTGTGTAAGGGACGACTCGTTACGCACAGCCGTTTCTACGCGCGCGGATTGTACGCGTGATCCCATTTCCGCCATTTGACGTTGCGCGCTCATAGCAACCGTAGCCATAGGCAGACCTTGCAAGGTCTTTGCCATCTTAGGGTTCTTGTCCAATTCCATTTTAAGCTCGTCCTTGCAAGATTGTTCCATCGGAGAACCATTGTACTGCATGTATATATCGCTCAGAGCGTCTGCAATCTGGCTCGCCATTTTTCCGAATTCCGCCTTACGTTCTGCGCGCATGTTCTCGTTATCTTCTTCCAAAGTTTTACACTTTGATCGCAGCTCTTTGGTGTCGTTGTTGGCGATATTTAAAAGCTTATGAACGTCCACGTGAGCCTTAACGATCTCTTCAAAAGTGTTTACTAGCTCTCCCGAGACTTCCGGAGTTAGACTGTTGGCCAGCTTTTCAACACGATCCGCGATGTTGGAAAGGAAATTTGAAGAAGATTTACTATCCTGATTTTTTGTATCAGCAGTTGCGATGGCCATATTAGGCTCGATTTGATTTGCATTCTCGACGTTGGGATTAGTCGGTTGTACTGCCAACGGTACAAATCGCCCTTGAGAATCGCGTGCTCGATCAGAAGTTTCTTTGTTTGCTATTTCCGCAGGTGCCGTGGCCGCTTGCTGCGGTACGGATTGAGGCTCTGTCACAGATTCCATCTGAGACGAACTCATACGAATAATCTGCAAGAAAACACGTAAATTTCTGTATAGAGTTAGTCGTCGTCAGCGCACGCTTAGTGACCATCAATTCGCGCAGGTATTTATACTCATTATGTGAACACGCATGAAAGTTTGCTCAGGTTGGGCGCGCTTACCCGCGCCAGATATGTGGGTTTCTCGTATGCTCCGCGTTTCGCGCATTCTACACTGCAAATGTGCGTTCCAGGACGAGCTCCCTCCAAACATAAACTTACTTCCACAGGCTCTTTTGCCCATTCGTCAAAAGAAGTTTCGGGATTTGCGTATAGATTGTGACACAGACTGAGATCTCGCAGACGTCCTTCGGTGATCATATGCGAAAGCGCATCACCGGCGTAATCGTCAAATATTTCAAATGTCACCGTAGTATATCCTGTGTCATCATCGGTATGCTGGTCAACGATGGTTCCACGATCAGGACCGGTATGCTCAACTTTCAGCGGAAGGCCGATTAATTTCATCGCCCTCAACTCTTTTTTGCTTATGTCCATAAAATTATTTATTCCACAATCTTCAGGCGGATTAGCGTACACGCACCCCTTAAATCGTTTTTTTTGTACCATGATGTCGGGCTTTAAAATATTACGATTTAAGCGCAGATTTCTAAATTTCTTGCTAAGTTGTAATACACGATGCACAAAAAACACTTGTGTGTATATATATATCAAGTTGTAGCTTACGCAGAACAGATTTATAACAAATTGGTATCTCTTGTAATATGCGACAGAAGACTGAGCTCTGTTAACGAGAACGATTGCATATTTAAAAAACATTGTATATTTTATTTATATACTCTTTTTTAACATGCAATTGCAATTCGGGTTTACGCTATTTCTTACGCGACTTCATAAGGGTATAAAATAATTTATTTTTTGTCATTAATTTAGTAAGTATACTCTCAAATTTTCAGCATTTGTGTAAATAATAGAAGGCTAGGCTCTCTCTACAATAACATCAACACAACCTAATAAAGTTGTATAAATATTATCAAATTTTATAGTAATACACTATTACGTAATCAACAACCACCAGAAGTATAAACGTTATTTCTTTTTACCTTTACATTATATACTGGCTAATTTCATTTACTTACGAACAGCAGATTGCTTGACATTCTAATGATAGCCCAAAAGGCGCGTTTTTTTAACCTTTCAAATTTTGCAAGGATACGACATATTAACTTTTTTTAAAAAACATTAAGACCACACACGAGTAACTAGATCAATATAGGAAGAAGAAAAAACGCGCGCGTTTTTTTCAACACAAAATTTTTCGTTTGATACAAGGCGAATTTACAAGGTCGACAATAAAAATTTCCAAAAAATATTATTATCATACATGAGTAGGTAGGTCGACCTCGGTAAAATAGAAAAGCAAAAAAACGCGCGCGGTTTTTTTTCAATGTAAAAAAAAACGCGCGCGTTTTTTCCAACTCAAAAATTTTCGTTTGATACAAAACAAATTTACAAGGTCGACAATAAAAATTTTCAAAAAATATTAACATCATACATGAGTAAGTAGGTTGGCCTCGGTAAAATAGAAAAGCAAAAAAACGCGCGCGGTTTTTTTTCAACGTAAAAAAAAACGCGCGCGTTTTTTTAACTCAAAATTTTTCGATTGATACAAGGCAAATTTACAAGGTCGACAATCAAAATTTCGGAAAAATATTAACATCATACATGAGTAGGTAGGTCGGCCTCGGTAAAATAGAAAAGCAAAAAAACGCGCGCAATTTTTTTTCAACGTAAAAAAAAACGCGCGCGTTTTTTTTCACTCAACATTTTTCGATTGATACAAGGCAAATTTACAAGGTCGACAATCAAAATTTCCGAAAAATATTAACATGATACATGAGTAGGTAGGTTGGCCTCGGTAAAATAGAAAAGCAAAAAAACGCGCGCGGTTTTTTTTTACGTTGAAAAAAAAACGCGCGCGTTTTTTTTGACTCAAAAATTTTCGATTAATACAAGGCAATTTTACAAGGTCGACAATCAAATTTCCGAAAAATATTAACATCATACATGAGTAAGTAGTTCAACCAGTGTAAAATAAAAAAGTAAAAAAACGCGCGCGGGTTTTTTTCAATGTAAAAAAAAACGCGCGCGTTTTTTTCAACTCAAGTTTTATTCATCTGATACAAGGCAAATTTACAAGATGGACAATCAAAATTTCCAAAGAATATTAACATCATACATAAGTAGGTAGGTCGACTTGGGTAAAATAAAAAAGCAAAAAAACGCGCGCGGTTTTTTTTCAATGTAAAAAAAAACGCGCGCGTTTTTTTCACTCAAAAAATTTCGTTTGATACAAGGCAAATTTACAAGGTCGACAATCAAAATTTGCGAAAAATATTAACATCATACGTGAGTAGGTAGGTTAACCTCAGCAAAATAAAAAAGCAAAAAAACGCGCGCGATTTTTTTCAATGTAAAAAAAAACGCGCGCGTTTTTTTTACTCAATATTGTTTGTTTGATACAAGGCAAATGTACATAGTCGACAATCAACATTTTCGAAAAAATGTTAACATCATACACGAGTAGGTAGGTCAACCTCAGCAAAATAAAAAAGCAAAAAAACGCGCGCGGTTTTTTTTCAATGTAAAAAAAACGCGCGCGTTTTTTTCACTCAAAAAATCTCGTTTGATACACGGCAGATTTACAAGGTCGACAATCAAAATTTGCGAAAAATATTAACATCATACATGAGTAGGTCGATCTCAGCACAATAAAGAAGCAAAAAAACGCGCGCGTTCTTATTAATTAGAAAAGTTTCCTTTGGTACAAAGATAAAAACGTTATTTAAAAAATTTGCATATTAAGACATTAAGACGTTCGACATTCATAACGATATAACTTATCATAACGACATTCATAAATCATAAAACAAATACATTGTGTTATTCTTATTTTTGCTACCTGTGTATTAATATATACAACATGATAAAATGACTTTTGCTACAGGATAAGCGAATATATTTACTCATAAGCTTTCTTATCAAAATATACAACTGCTAATAACTATTAAAAAAGATACGATTGAATTAAATATCTTTTCAAACAAAATAATGTCAAGAAATAGCGTTCTATTATTGGTATAATCAATACGACTTTGCTTCGCGTCGCTTACGAAGTCCATTCGACGTATATACAATAGATGGATCATATTGCATCCTATACCGACCACACATATCGTAAGGAAAAAAATGTAAACCGGACGCCAATAGAATCGAAGATGAAAAGATACATTTTTTACGTTATCCACATTTACCCTTGGAACTATATACGGTGTTGGAACGTAACGCACATTATCGTCGAGTTTTGACGTGTTTCCCTTTAAGCGTACCATACAAACAAAACGTACAGTTTTTCCGCATATTCTAATAGACGGATTTATGCCGTATTTATACTTACAATTTTTGGTTAATAATGAGCTATGGTTACTGAGAAGAAACATCTAAAATCCGACTGATATGTAGTCGTCTGTTTTTATAATGCGACCACCTATTAGTGATCGTAGTTCTCCGCGTTAAAATTATAGTTTGATTCTTTAATCAAATTTCCAGTTGTGACATCCAGCATTGCAAACTCGTCCACTTTTGTAACGCCAGTAAAATATTTGTATAGTACATACACGCCTTCAGACGCAATAAAAAATAAGTTAAAACTAATTATACATTGAAGTAACAAGTCATCGCCATAATCTACAAAGAGAAACACACTGGGTAAGATTTGAAACAAGAAGTGCGCAGTATGGGATTTATTGTACAAATTGGGCGTATTTCTACAGTCGTATCGATATATTTCATTAAAGGACGATATGATATACGATGCACCGATTAAAAGAAACGCCTTATGCGTGTCCGATTTAATCCATAAGAAAAGAGCTGATACAACCGTAAAAAAAAATTCAAATGCGATGCATATTGTATCAATCGCCAAAAAATGAACGGGTAGTTTTACTCTCAAAGTGTGCATCTGTAAATATCGATCGAATGTGAACTATTTGCACTTAGATATACACGATTTTAAAAGTCAAAAGAAGTTATATTCATATTCATCTACGCTCGTATATATACACTCTTATATTTACACATATCTTCCTGTCGACCGCCTACTTCGGATAATCAAATATTATTATGAGCGGCAAGAAGAAAACTCGCGATGAGGAGAATGATGCGACCACAAGAAAAACGGCGCATGACGAATGGATGAATATTGTAAGGAACGTCGAAAAATGTACCGATTTTCCAGAAGGAAACGATAAGGATTACATATTTATTAACAAGTTAAAATACAGACTAGCGCATACAGGGTCTGTTCACGACCCTGAAGAGCAAAAGAAAATAATGTGCGTTGGTGGAAAATCCAAAGAAAACGTCGAACAAGTGAACGTTCAAAAAGTTACGCTGAGTTATGCTTATCGTACCGTAAAAAAAGAATACATTAGTAATCCTTTTGTCAAAAAGTATAACGGAAATTTATACGAAAGCTTTATCGCAATTAAGAATAACAAGTTGTCGAACAATTATACGAAAGCACCAATCACGCTAGTTGACAAAATCAACGACAACTGTAGCATCATAAAAAGCTTGAAAGAGAATAGAAGTTTTAAGTGGTCCGAGTTCGACAACTTTCCGGAGAAGGCTACGCATCCTTTGACGTGCGTTCGCTTTTATCACAATCAGATTCGTCCTCGGTCCAATCTTGCAAATCGAACTGCGCGTAAGGATATTGAAAGAACCGAGATAAAATATTCAGAAAATAAAACCAGAAAAAGAAAAACAACTGATGGAGTGATGACGGACGTAAAAAATAAGAAGAGTGCTTCGAGTGAATGTACATATGCTACCACCATCCAAAAAAAAACCACTGAAGATATGTACAATATGTACGTTCGTTCGTGTGTAGAAGAATTGTCACATACAAACACAGCTCACGACTATCTGGTACCTGCGGGAGTGTTTCATCTGCCCGATAAGAATGGACATTCAGTGATATCGACAGACGATATTCCGAATACTCTCAGATGGATCCTCGACAAAAACCTTGAGGATCCAAAGTTGGAATTATCCGACAATTTGAATCGATCGCATCCGAAAGCGCAGACGATACAGACCAGTCTTAAAGATACATATAACGTGACCGACGACGTCGTTCTTAACACCACGACGCGTACCAAAGAGCTTGATGCAGAAAACGATCAATTGGATCTGGCGGAGAGAATCGCTCAAATAGTCGTGGATAATCTGAAAAAGGAGTATACCAAAATTATTTTTGATTTGACAAAACGTCTGGACGATCTGAGCTCTGAAATGAACAACAAGACAAATCTGATGCTCAAAGCGATAAAAAGCGTACGCAAGGATATTCGTGCCCACTCTTTGTCAAAATCGCTTAGCGATCGTGAACGCAAAAAATAAGATGTGCGGTTTCTATGTTGTAAATACGTGCATACAAACTTCAGCAATCGATGCTACGTATGCAATGAGTGAAAGATATTATCAGACATATGAAATGTTAAGTGAACATTATGTTATTGTACATATACATTTATGATTTACACCCATCATACAAAAATATGCGATTCTGTGTGACATGAAGTACGCGAGTATGTAAACAAGATTTATTAGCTCCTTTTCTTATTAAATAATAATCCAATATATTGTGACCTTATCAAGACTAAAAAATAGTAATAAAACACATGGTTGACACAAATAGTAAATCCTACACATTTAACAAACATATATTACAGCTTATGATACGTACGAATATCTCCACATCACATTTAATTCTTGTTTTGTCGCGGATTCTGTTTCAAATCTTATGTTCCATATAGGTACACATTTCGGGCATACTCATCTTTTTTTGCAGATCCGTTATCAAGGAACCTACCAGAACTTTGTCTTTGCCGGATAGTGTAACTATTTTTGCAACAGTATCAACAAGTCTTTCCGTAAAGAGAGACTTGTCAAATCGTTCTTTTTTTGAAGCCGTAAAAGTTTGATTTTGACGGTAGCAGCATGCAATCATCAAAGGTATAAAAGCGGTAATGTCGATACTACGGAAGTCAGCCGCGAGTTTTTGAGATAGTGTAACGAAATTGCACAACGCAGCTGTGTTTATAGCTTTCTTGTTAAATAACATTTCAAGCCCAAAAAGTGCGCCCAAAGCTTCTGACATACCACGCATTTCCTCGTAACTCTTTGCAACTTTAGATAGTTTTGCGACGTCACAACATATATGTTGAACCATCGATTTGTCTGCATTATCCTTTTCCTTCATAATTTTCATCAGATTTTCGTGCTCTTTACAAAACCTACCAAAATTTTCACACATTTCCCTTAACTTCGCCATACCTCCAGCATCAGCTTGATTGATCATGGTTTGAATACCAAAAAGGCAATCTGTATGTTCGGTGTCGGTGCCAGCATATACGACATGCCCGGAATAGCTTGTTTTACATATAGCATTCATTTCTTCTAGAGTCTGCATCAGCACTACCAAGTTTTGATGCGCCTCAGTCAGTTTTTTTGGTTCTGCATTAACCATTGGACTTGCCATATCGCACAACATCTCCTGTATACGATAGATCTGATCGTATACGCTTTTCAGTGCATTCATGAAGCATTCTCCGGGCATAAGATTTGCGTGCTTATGAGCTATCGCTGTGTGAATTTTTTGCATGCATGCGTTATCCAGACCGTGTCGTATCTTACTATTGATCTCATCGGAAGTCCGGTAGTCGAATATACTGTTCTGCATTATGACTTTCAATCTTAGTGCGACACTGACAGTAACGGTATGTAGGATTTCTAGTCGTACTTTACGCGTGCGTATTTATATATACACATGCGCTACTTGCATAAATTTTATTTTTTGAATGTACACACCTAAGAAAACTTTTCATCGTACACCATATAGTTGTACAACTTTTGTATATATATGTTGTTCAACTTAATTGTTTTCAACCGTAACGACTACGTCGAATAACATCACCTTCTTGCGTTTGCGTTTACATACATACCAAATATGATGCTTGATGATCAAGATCATCTACGTTTGATCGATCTAGATATTTGTAAACACATCATGGGTGTTGCAAACGTCAGTTTTCAATCGGATGCCTGGTATATAATGTGCGTTCAAGCAAAAAACCCGGTCGTATTTTTAAAAGTGTGCGCTTTGTTGGAACGCACAAACGGAAATGTGCTGTGCTTTTACTCTTATTTAAAATATACAAGAAATTATGTGCGAGGTATCGTGGAAAGTACATGGCCGGAACAATCAGATAGAGCCGTTCGCTTTTGGTACAAGGCCATTCGTCTAAAAACGACGGTTATAGAATCGTACGAATTCCAAAAAGTGATTCGATTGGGTATCAGAGCAGGACTCACGAATAAGACATCGCGCGCGTGCACTTACGCCGCTATGCAACACGGTTTTGATTACAACATTTTTCGGGCGGCCGCAGGACTTTGCGGTTCACAATTTCCCATTTCAAGTTCGGCCTACAAAAGTTTTAAACAATCTGTACTTGAACTACGAAAATCGATGTTCACAAAAACGGACAATACGGTCAATTCTCGCATCATAGATATGCAAGATACGATCGACATACGCATTATGTGAAGGTAATGTGATGTTTTTATAAATTATATATAGCTTCTGAGACGTGCTCATTTGTCAGCTTCGTATGCGGAGCTTGTCTTGCGTACGTTAACACCTTTAGCACGCAAAAACGAATTCCATTGTCTGATAAAATATACTATTACACCGCATCATGTCGATATTGCGTAATACGGCGGATACAATGTTTGGGTATACCGAACGTATATATTTCAGGCGGCGAGTACACACACATAACTGACGCACATTACGGTAACAATTCCAAGGTTAAAAACCAGGAGTGTTTCTTCAAGAACGATAATCATACGGATGAAAAAATGAACTATATTTACGCGTGATGTTGTAAAAACCAGACTAGAATCGTTTTCTTTTAAACATGCACAGTAATATCTTGGTCAATTAATTTAAACAAACGCGGTTTTCAATGAGTCGGGAAAAAAAACGATTATATATTCTATACGTATAGCAAATATTTGCAAAACAAAGAACAAAGGAGGTCGTCAAAACTGAAAAGCATCTATAAACAAGCATACGCGTTTACTCAAAATGTGCAAAAGCTTGTACGACACGTACAAATAACAGATTTGCCTCATTCGTACTCCACCTCGTCGCAGTCAGACAAAAAAATGAGACGCGTACGTCGATATTACGATGTTTTCGATTTTTTGTGACTTCCTTCCCTTTGGTGTAATTCCGTCTCACGTTTTATGATTACTTGTGCTACAATCTTTATCCAGCATTCGTGCACATCCACATCCACCGTAAACACAAACTGGGCACCGGTGATGTTTTTGATCGCACGCATCACAGAGTATATCTCCAAAATATCCACAACATGCACATTTTCTATGAGCATGATGCCCACATGTCCTTCGTTCACTTTGTTATAAAAGCTAACCTTTTCGTCCAAATCGGAACGTCTGCATGCATCTAATATATCCGTCTCGGACGTGGTAGTCCATTTGGGTTGGAGAGGATCACGAAACGATTTATCTATAATGGTAGCAAAGCGAGTTTTCCTTATTTTGGCGCATAGTTTTAGAATGGTAATCACATACGCGTTGTCTTGCGCACACGGTGATGCAGACTCGCGAGTCTTAAAAGAGGTGTCATTCAAGGTGCGTACGGTATGCGTATCGGTACGGACAAGCAACTTTTCGTGTGCTCGTATGTAAAGCTTGTATACGGGTTTTGTGCATATAACAATGTCACCTCTTTCACCGATTACATTGTATAGTGATGAAAAAAAGTCAGACGATAAAAGCCCGAGTAGTGACTCGGCAATTATTTCCACCACATCATGTGTTGTTGGTGGATCACTCCAATGAATCAGATATCGATAACCATGATTATCTACGCTTTTGTTCACCACACTCCTAGCTGCATGTACGACGTCGCACAAATTTCGCATTTTTGTTTTTTTTTTCAAAGACGTTTGGTCTTTTACATCGTCAACCACGTATCTTGTTTCATTTTTGAAAAAAGCATACAGACACAATCAAGAAGTCAACAGTACACGCAAAATGTTGTTCTTATATATACATTCGCATGTACAAATATATATACTTGATGTTACATCCTCAAAAAATATGATTACGCGTAAAAACTCGATCGAATATGCTCAAACAGAAGTACGATATGAAGCGCTCGTAGTTTTGAAAACGTCAAGAAAATCGTGATAGTAGTTTAATCGTAAATATGCCACCAACAAAGGATAAAGGCTGCTCGCGAGCCTTTACGCTCGTATTCGATTTGGAAACGACAGGACTAAACGTCAATACCACTGACATCATATCGATAGCGATCGTCGTATTGGAAACGGGACAAACTTTTGACAGCTTAGTGAAACCACCGATCCTACCAATCCCTTATCATGTTGCACGACTGACCGGATTAACGAACATCGCTCTCAGTAAGAGCTCCTCATGGTCCGTTGTCGGTCCTTTGATATGTGATTGGTTACAACATACCGTACTCGGTCAACCTGAGGACGCTACCATCACCTTGGTCGGTCACAACTGTCATCGTTTTGATGTTCCGATTCTACTGCGACACTTCTCTAAGCTTTGTATTTCACGTCCGGTAGTTGTCAAGCGCTGCTTTGTTATAGATACGTTAAAATTGCTTCGATCAGCCTTACCTCACCTGTCGGATCATAAACAGACCACGGTATACAAATATTTGTTTGGTCACGAGGCACCTAACGCTCATTCGGCGATCGCCGACGTCACCGCCTTAACGCGTATTCTCAAGGACGCACGATCAGGATTTTGCGGAGAGGTGAGTAAAAGAATCAAATACGATATCAAAGAATATCACGATACGAAACGATGTGAAACGGCGCTTTGCATACGATCGCAGAAGACGAGTATCCAAAACTATATGAAGCTAAAAAGCCCATCAAGATCTTATCAATCCCAAAAGTTATGTAGCGGATGTCGTAAAACGGTTTCGACATGGTTTGTGCATCGCTGCACTTAATCTTCCACTATAGTACACGCTATTTATTCTATATGCCTGTATTGAGATTCCATGCGGCTCTAATCTGTCATTAAATAAATTATGTGCTAAGTGACATCAATATACGCAATCTCAATTGAAGAGTCACTCCGCTTTTGACTTTAGATACATTTTTGCATTAAGTAACGTTTTTGAAAAAGAATTTTTTGAATTACGTCTCGCCCAATACTCGAGACTTACCAATTTGGACGATATACATCTATTTATAAAATCATGCGATGCACGATGAGATGCACTTTGCACGATGTTTTTTTCGTTGCGAAGATGATTCTTAACTTGCCTACTGCTATACATTATTGTTTGTATCGCCTTTTTGTGTACATAAATTTATAAACCACTGGCGTTCATATTTATACTCCACGGAGAATACAAAATACGAAATGATGTTTTTAAGCACTATTTTTGCGATTACTTTGCTGCACTGTAAGGCCCTTTCGCTGGTACGATCGATAAGTTTAGTCATATCCTTTCATAGCCAACAATAGGTTATTTTGTATTCCCGACCCTATGTTAAGGTGTCATACATATCGTTCACGACTTCTTGTTGTATTTCATGAAGACTGAATAAATTCTCTAATTTGTCTATTCGCTCTGTTTCTTCATTCCTGACACTTATATTGCTTACATGAATAAATCTGAAGGCGCGGCCTTTCAGCATACTAATATTACGTGATACTACCATCGTGTCCGCATAGTCGAATGGAAGGATCATAATCCCGGGATGAAATTGTACACCAAATTGTGTGATTCGAATGAATACTTTATTCGGTAAGTTCGTAGTAGTCACATCGAATTTCGGCCCGTCTGTTCGTTCCATTGTGGATTCGCAACGCTTATATATCGTGTTCATCGTTGCATAATCATATGGTCTTATATTTGTAACATCCACTTCAAGGATCGTGTCGTACGCGTTACGTTTAACGAGGCTCGATATCGTTCCGTTTATCATATAAGACGTCGGTTTTCTCACACCATAATATTGTACTCTTTCTTCTTGCTCCGTCGTCATTCCGTAGATGCTGATCGTTTTTTTTCCATTCCCGTGTAATTCAACAAATTCAATAAAATTATTTATTCCGACATTCGGATTGTCATAAATATAAACGCAACCAAGCAAGGTCTCAGGTATTGGGAAAAAATAAGTATCTTTTTCCTGCTTTAAATTATGAGCTAATCCTTCTTGGTCTCCTGTACTCCTCATCACGTCAATAAGGAAAATATGAGTATTCTGATGATATTTGTAAGATAACGCTTCATGCACAAGCACTTTTCCACCACCAAGCATTATACAAAGCGTTTTGTTATGAGAAAATAAGCGATTCATCATTGCTCCAGAAAGTCCATCAGCAAGACGGGCTTTCTGTTGTTGACCAACAACACACCATTCTGTAAGATTTTTTTTATTCAAGTATCTGACTAATGACGGTTGTGAAAAAGTAAAAACATCCATAGGTATATCCGTTCCTGGTGGTACTGCTTTACATAATTGACGTATTAATTTTCTATCAAATAGCGTACTGGCATATGATTCGGCGTAGGCATTCACCTTGTCTTCAGGTTTAGTTATCATTTTTGTTATTATAATTCGGTGGATAGGTATTTCAAGATAAGATAAGAAACTCATAAGACCCAATAATCCGGCTGTATAATTGTCGTATTTTTGTTTTTCGTCATCGAAATAACCGTCGCCGTCCCATTGAATTATTACAGGATTGCCATCAAAGTAGACGCTGTTCTTAAACAAGTTTTTAAGAGTATGAAGCATACAATTAATGAAATGTGTATCAAATTCTGTATTATGTGGTTGCATACTTAATGATTCGGGTATTTCGCAAAATGAAGAGTAATTCAACACATCCATACCGGATCCCCATCCTTTTAACTGTACTACATTATAGTAAGCAGGCACATTGTCCGCGTTAAAATATGACATTAAGTAGTCATTAGGCTGTTCCGTGTGATCGACAGCATATAAAGATTCAAACCCGGTACTGCTTTTCTTACATGCCGTTAGCTTACATCGTTTGACGGTCTTCAAACTAGCAGAAAACCCCTCAAAAATGGTAGACACCATTCCTGGATCTATTTTCTGGATTGTTTTTTTATCCACATTGACACTTTTCGTATGAGTTGGACCTATTGAGGCTAACGACATACTTAGTCGAATAGTTATCGCCTTTACTATTTAGACGGCGGGATATATTTTATATCGTATACAATCTTACACACACTCCAATATCTTGTAGAAATTCACGTGTGTGTTTATACCGAATCGAAGCTAGATGTTAATGCTGATATTTATACTTATACTTCATAGAAGCGTCAAAATGTAAATAATTAAAAACCTGCACTTACGACGACAAGTAACAGGACAGAGCGCATCGCAGAAAGTTTTCAAGAGAAAGATCGGTGTCACCATCGGGCCATCTGATGCTACAATCGCAGATGTATCCTCGTCAAATATTTTCTAATTTTCACGAAAACAAAACAGCTTTTTCATGGGATGCCTGCATGAACGAATATACGTATCGAAAATGTGTAAAATGTCTGTAAGCAGTTTCTTTATAAAGTCCCCTCGAAGTTTTTCAAAGATAATGAAAAGGTGATACTCTGTGATAAACATCTACGCCACCATTCAGTATCATCAGAAGGTATCGAAAAGCAATACGTATCGTCGCGTATATGACGATCTCGCAAGGGATTTTTCTATCGTACACCAGCCGCGTGATGTCGAGGTCGCCGCAGGAGCGGCTCGTGCAATCCTTCGTACCCCACGACCATGAGCGCGAAAACCATTATCTGAGTATCTCACGAACTAAAATAACCATGCCCGAGCCTTGCGAATCTTCCCGCGCTCGCATGTCGAATCGAGATACACAATGTAAATTTCGTCTTTGCGACAGTTTCCGTTTTCGCCGGCATCACATCACGATGAAGAAATAATCATAAAATTAAGCATACAAATAAAACCGATTATAAACGATTTTTAGTCATAAACTGACACATAACACTAAATGCTATACGTTTCCGTGACCTTGCTGCGCAGTTCTTCTATACTGACTATCTTGAAGAAGATTGTGCGTCTTTATCAGTTCGGACATCAATCGTATGGTGCGATAATCCGGCTCCAAAACGTACTTTACTCCGTTTGTGCCTGTACTTATGACGGATTTTTTATTTTTTTTGTGTCCGCGAGCGGTAGTGTCCGCACTGTCGTCCACAAGATCCATACCATCAAAATCATTACGCAAAGCGGCGTTATCATGCTCGGAGGATACACGCTTTCTTCTCCAAGCGTGATTACGCAAACCTTCTATTTGAAACACCAGATTCGCTCTCATTTCGTTTGTTTGCACTCGATCATTGTTAGAGTGATGCATTATGTGATTCCAAATGGACTTTCTTGTCCACTCTCCGTAATCCCAATGCTGTCTGATCTCCGTATTGTAAAATTGATAAACCATCTCTACGAGTTCTCGATTAGAGGTTCCTTTGCTGTAATGCGTTTCGATAAGATCCAGCATTTCGTTATACACGACTCGCTGCTCGCGCTCTTCGAGTTGTAAAGATCTCTGGATCGTATCCGCCTCTTCGTATTTCTGAGCGTACAAGCATCCAATACAACGATCCTGCGGTTCATAATCTTCATCTGCGATATATATTTGATCGTAAGGAGGATCATCACCTGGAGCACGAACGTTGCAATTCGGATCTCCGCACGCTATGTTTCTTACGGGTGAAACGGTATGAAGTTTTGATGAGATGGCAGGCTTTTTAACCGGTGGCATCTTAGTCCGTTTAATTTCGGAAGAGCATTCTTGCTCCTCTTTACTCGACTCGCGCATTAGCTGGTCAAAACCAGATCGAGACATGGAAGCGCAACTGACGTTACGAGCAGGAAGATTTTCTGCACCATAAGATTGAGCGTTATGCAACGAAAGACTGCGTGCGTTACCACTGACACTTCGCTCCATTGTTATATTCATCGCTTATTTTTTACTCACAGACCGAAATCGCACAACACGTCTATCAGCGCATACAGTACACAAACATAGTGCTTCGATTTTTAGATATATATATATACGTACACGCATACATCGCTTGCAGAGCTACAATTCTAAGAGTGAGGTGTAGAGCATCAACAACGTATACAAATATATATCATATACCCGCAAAGTACGACCAGGCGGACGGACGTGGTGTAACTTACTTGGGCTTTAAAATCAATATGCGGATAGTAAAACAATGTAATTTTGAATATTCGCGCCTTTGATGATGCGATTTTTACATGATGCATAATGAGACACAGTAACAAAACAGTATTTGCAGGTCGATAAGGTCTTGTAAATAAAAATTTTACCTATTACTAATTGTTCACTAATGCACGATTTTTTAGTACGACCGTCAATATGATGCTAACCTTTAAATAAAAGATATTGCATATAAATATGTACGTTCAACATTATTCTAAATAATTATCAGCGTTCGAGATCATCTTTTCTAGTATACTTGCGCAAGACGTAGCATCATGACTATAATTGCAAAAACCGCGTCAACTTTTGGAATAAAAAAATCGATGTTGTTCGAGTCTAATTACCTGTACATGAACTACCGGAATGACAAATCATCGATCGTTAAACAACAAGTAAATTCAGAAAATGAATCATCGGCCAAGAAGAATCGAGAATCTCCAAATATAAATTATTTTAATTTATTACCCGATAATGTAATGGAACTAATAATGAATAGACCCAACATGATATCTCAAAACAATAACGCAACTTCTAAACGTTTTTAGAGAATTTATGCATAACAACTGTCGCTGCGTAGTGAACCCATCTACTGGCGTCGTCGAAATACCTAAGCTTAACGATGGTAAATCACCTAAACTTGACACCAGATGTTTTAGCGACAGAAACGAAGTAAAGGTTTTACAAGACTATTGTAACGATTTCAGCGAGCTCATTGATACGATATTCAAAGAATTTGAACGTGTAAATGAATTAGAAGATGCAAATCAATCGGAAAATGCAAATGAAACGGAGGATGCAGATCGATTGGCACAAATAAAGTTTACAAACTCAATACAGCTTGTTACTATTATATTAGTACTTGACACCATGACCCCTAAAGAGGAAGATTTAGTGTATCAGGCTTTATTCATACGTCTGAAAAGTAAAAACATCGTTAACATGTATAATTTTGTTCAAATCTGTAAATATATTGCATTTGAGGTTGCAATAGGCTATGGGCAAATTTATACAAAGTGTTTGAAGTTCATAATGAAACTTCTTATGACCGACAAAACTGACACACCTATGCCCCAAGAATATTCAGATGCTATCTTAAAATTCGTGCACGATACATCGATACACCAAGAGTATTGGGAACAAACAGTTTTGTTTTGGTATCTTGTAAAAAGTTGTTTGGACTGGTATCATAACGGGGCAAAAATGAAAGATGAAAATGCAGAAAAATATCGAATATTTGTGTTATGTGAAGTGCTAAATTTTTTTTTGGAGAGTGACGTTTTTAAAAAAGAAGTACTTTTATATACGAATTGTGATCGTTTCTTAAATTTTTATAGAGATTTGTATGATATGATGAACGGTCTTTATGGTGAAAAGGAGGAGTATGTCAAATTAAAGAATGATACCTTGAGGTTTATACTTACAAGAATGATCAAACATGGTAGTATCAACACTCAATTTTACTACACGATTCCGGACAATTTGTTTCTCGAGCTGCACGAGGAAGCTTTTCAAGCACTCGTGAATCAGGTCCCTAGCGATACTATAACTATAGCTGAAATTCAACAGGTGGTACAATATATGCAAAGAAAGTTGCTTTTTTTGAAACAAATGGGAGTAAGATAATAAAAGAAATAAATAAGCAGGAGATGAAGTATAAGGACAGTTTGGGAAAATTATACACCTTTGGTAATCATGTGACCTATTTAAAAAATATATACGCAGCCCTACTTGATGCTTTGAATCATGCATGAATTTTTTAGTACGACCATCAATATCATTCGAAAGCTTGAAGAAAAGGATATCGCATACACTTATATATACCAAGCGCTTTCTAAATTTGTTACACACGTTCATTGTTATGTTTTTTTAGTATACTGACGTAAAGTCATGTGTGTAATTACAAGATTCGCGTTGATTTTTAAATCGAAATAATCGATGTTTCTCGACTTGAATCACTTGTGCACCGATGAATGTAAGCGAATCGATTACATACGTGTTGCACATTGAAATTCATAAGGTTAATTTGTGTTACATAGCATAAACTTAAACGAAGATAATGTTACACATTACCATATTTATCATCACTCCAGTATCGCAAAACCCACGAAGCTTTCTTGAATTCTTGCACGTCGACACGTGAAGTAGTTTTGGAAATCGAAGCGCATGCTGAAATCTGTATAGGCAGCCCTGACCGGGAGTCCCGGTGCAGGCCCCTATGACAGATTCCTAGGTAGCCAACACTGGACCGTGACTGATCCGTAAGCCTGTGCTGTGACACACCGAGTGTCACAGGTAGCTAGACTCGAGACCGTTCCGACTCCGTGACCGTTCCGGGTATATCTAGCTTAGGGTTTATTTCTTATAAGAGTTTATCTATATTGGTTCACTGACTGTCTGATATCTTGAACCGGGATATTCCAGTAGGTCGTGGACCCATTCCACGCTATATTCCACAGCTAGTTTGGCCATGATTGGCTAAAACAGCCGCTTTGAGAGGTGGTGCGCAGCGGCGCGTTTGGGTACGAGTGGGAAGTTTGAGATGAGCAGTTTGTGAGTGCGTCTTTGAGCCGCCGCTATGGGGATTCGACCTGGACCGGGCTTCGTTGGCGCAATGTCCTTTTACGGTATAGTTCTTGCCTTGGCCCAGCATGCTACCGCTTCTTGGGCTGGTGTCTGCAGCACCTTCGACCTCGACGACGTCTTCCAGTGCCCCTCGCTCGCATGGCTCTACCGCTCCTTACGCAACTGTGACGTCGCATTTTCCCCACGCCATTACCCTTACGCGCCCCAGCGTACCACCTCCCATCAGGCTTTCAAAATTATGGTTGTTCACACACGTGCGAAGAGGTCCCTCACGAGGGACTCCGACATTGACGCCTCGTTGAGGCTGACTGACGCGGTTCGCAACACACCGACGGCTAGATCACCGGCGGTTACGAGCCCCGACCCTACTTCCAACACCGACGCCGACGTTGCGACGAGGAAGTACCTGCAGGAGCAGTCCAAGCTTGTGGACGAGGTCTACAAGGGACGGCTCCATCGGACATGGGCCAAGGGTATCCGCGAGGATATCCTTGGCGACAAGAAGCATTACTTCAGCGGCACGACTGACGCGGGTCTCCTCTCCGATGTGGTGGTTCAGCTGCGTACGGAGTTTGAGTCCGCTGGGCTGGACCTCGTCTCGTTCGACCTTGACGACCCCCAGGCTCTGGTGGTGAGCAAGGTGAACGCCCTGCTGTACGACGTGCTTGGGCTTATCGTCGAGAAGCACAGCAACGCCCACGTCTGGCTTACGGGTACGGACGCGTCTGCCGACCGAGATGGACGGCGTGCGCTGGTGGACATCGTGAAGCGCAGCGTACCGGTGGCGTTGCGGGAGTCCTTCCAGCAGGAGCATGCCGCGCTTGGTTATCCCGCGAACGTTGACCCGCAGCCGATTTTGGCTCGGGAACAACGTTTGGTGCGGGATAACAAGGCGGCCGACTGGACACCCACCGAGGCCACCAGGAAGCTCGGCCTGTACAGCAGGCTTGACCCGGTGTTCTACGCCGCGGTCAAGGTGCGTTACCCCATGGTGGCCGACCTCGCGTCGGTTTCCCTTGTGGCCTTGCGCTCTTTGGTCGTCGAGATTTACCAGGCATGGGCGCAGACGGACGTCGGGAAGGCCTTCCTGGCCAAGCCCGCAGGTGGTGACACGTCGGCCCTGCTCACCAGCAGCGAGCACCAGGCGCTGCTGGACAAGATCAACGAGCTGACCGCGCTGGTTCAGCAGAGGTACGAGGCGGCTCCGCCGGTGGTGCAGCGGCAGCAGGACCCGCCGCAGCGGCAGCACGGACAGCGCCGGCAGCAGCAGCAGCGCGGGCAGTCGCAGCGGGGCTTCCGCATGGGGGTCCAATCCCCACCGGCGGTGGGCTACGATCGTGACGAGCAGCGGGCTAAGCCGCTGTGTACCCGCTGCAAAAAGACTGGTAAGGATCTTTACCACTTCTACCGCGACTGCCCTCTTGGCGGTCGCCAACATTCCCCTACTTCCGCCGCGGCTTTCAGCGTACCCATCGACGAGGAGGATGCAGAGGGAGTCCATGCGCTAGCCATGTGTGCTCTCTTCCAGGAGGCGGCAGATGATGGTGCTGAGGCTTTTGCCCGCGCGGCGACGGCGTACGGTCCGCCAGCGGTGCTGTGCGGAGGTGTTGTGGGGGGCATCGACGTGTCGGCCTACGGCTTCTCCGTTGACGCGGTGACACCGGTGGCGGTGACGTCCGGTGACGACATCCTGCAGCGGCTGGACGACCTCGCGGCGGAGGTCAACGCGGCGGTAGAGCCTAAGGTACATTACACTCACGCCTCTTTCCCGCCGCCTGGGGGCATTGCGACGCAGGCTTCGGCTCTGGTGTGTGACACTGCAGGCGCAGGTATCACACCGGAGGAGCAGGTTCCGGCAGGTGGTGCGGCGGCATCGGCATCCGCCGTGCTGGCCCCTGCTATGCCTGTCTTGGAGAATGAG
>LGRX02028689.1:0-12269 GCA_001247695.2 Cymbomonas tetramitiformis | reverse complement strand
GCAGCGCCTGCCTCCCCCGTGTGCCACGCAATAGTCGGTGCTGCCTTTAGCTCCCGAGTCGCAACCCTCGGCCTGGCAGCGCCTGCCTCCCCCGTGTGCCACGCAATAGTCGGTGCTGCCGGCGGCTCCTGAGTCGCAGCCATCAGCCGCCATGCAGCGCCTGCCTCCCCCCGCCGTGTGCCACGCAAAAGTCGCTGCTGCCAACGGCTCCTGAGTCGCAGCCATCAGCCGCCATGCAGCGCCTGCCTCCCCGTGTGCCACGCAAAGTCGCTGCTGCCAACGGCTCCCTTGCCGCAGCCCTCGGCCTGGCAGCGCCTGCCTCCCCCACGTGTGCCACGCAAAGTCGCTGCTGCCAACGGCTCCCTTGCCGCAGCCCTCGGCCTGGCAGCGCCTGCCTCCCCCGTGTGCCACGCAAAAGTCGCTGCTGCCAGCGGCTCTTTTGCCGCAGCCCTCGGCCTGGCAGCGCCTGCCTCCCCCGTGTGCCACGCAAAAGTCGCTGCTGCCAGCGGCACTCTTGACGCAATCCTCGGCTCCACATCGCGGTTTTCTCCGACGCGCATGCCCTTCCGCCTGCACACCATAGAGCCATCCATGTCAAGGGAAAGCTTCTTGTGACCAACTCGATATTTGTTAAAGTGTCGAAGGCTTTGTGCATTCTGGTGAGGCTCGACGTCGATACACGGAACATGGGTAGTTCCGCCACCCGATAGTGCGCCTTCACTAACGATCAAATGTGTTGGGTTATTGGGTGGTGGCAAGTTACCCTCCGTGGGGTCATAACCTTTAAAGCCGCAAGGCGTTGTAGACCTTCCGCATTTTGTGCGTAGATATTCCTGAAATACGTGAACTCGCCAACATGCCACGCTCCCATTATCTCGGGTGCCACGATGTTCAGAAGGGCGTGCATCGCGATGTCGGAGTCCACGTATCGTGCTATCTCGGTCACGGCCCAGAAAGGATGGATCAAGGTTGACGGGTGCATGATTGAAACACCCGTCAACCTCGATGTCCCATCAAGTGCGGTGAGGTACGCATTCACCCTCCGTCGGGCAAATGCGCCGATCGCCAAGACGAGCGCTGCGTCCACACAAATAAAGCTTTGAATTAGAAATTGGTGGCACAGAAAGGAAAATTGGGATATGTGATGGCGATAGCGACTAGAAACAAACGCATTAAGGAGTTGCCTTGGGAGGAAAGGTGTGCCGAAATTTGTATCGGCATCAAATGACCGCTACGACTAGGAAGACCTCGCCGACGGCAGCTTCATCGTGAAGCCTCGGACTCCGGCCATTTCGGCAAATCATGCGTCGGAGTCCGCGACCCACGTGCCTCAGTCTGGTGGTGCATCCCGCACCTACGGATGTGGCAAGCCGCCATGGGCCAGGACTTCCCCGCACGCGCATCGGGTGACTCCTCGGCCCGCGCATCAGGTGACTCCTTGGCCCGCGAATCGGGTGACTCCTCGCCCCGCGCATCGGGTGACTCCTCGGCCCGCGCATCAGGTGACTCCTTGGCCCGCGAATCGGGTGACTCCTCGCCCCGCGCATCGGGTGACTCCTCGCCCCGCGCATCACTCGAATCGGGTGACTCCTCGCCCCGCGCATCGGGTGACACCTCGCCCCGCGCATCGGGTGACTCCTCGCCCCGCGCATCGGGTGACTCTCGCCCGCGAATCGGGTGACTCCTCGGCCCGCGCATCGTGACCTCGGCCCGCGCATCAGGTGACTCCTCGCCCCGCGCATCAGGTGACTCTCGCCCCGCGCATCAGGTGACTCCTCGCACACGCGGGCCCGTGGGGGTTTCCTTACTTTATCTCCCTCATTCTTTTCAGCTCGATCATGGGTGTGGGGGTTGCCGCCTACACGGCGGCCAATGACATCGCAGGAATCGGGCCGGGCTGCACCGCAGCCTGTGCTGTGCAGTGGGGATTTATGCATCTACACTGGTATATCCGAGCTGGACCCCGTCACTCTGGATGCGGTACTGCACTCCTTGGGTGCTGCGACGGTGGTTCACCCACTGGAGAGCAGTGTTGCAGGCTGCTACCGTGGACATTGTGGTGACGGTGCTCCTCTGGACTTTGACCCCGACTGGCCGTGCACCACTCTCGTGGTGTATTGAGATGTGCTTTGACCTCAACATGGTCTTCAATTTGGTTTATGCTTTGCTTTGACATCTACAAACTTCAGTCTAGTTCGCTTTTCAGTAGTTTAGCAGGACTGTCTGATATCCGTGAACCGGGATGTTCAAGTAAGGTGTACCCTTCTCCACACCAGGTGTACCCTTCTACTAGTGGGGGTGCGGGGGTGGATGTGTACTTACTAGCGGCTGGATGGCTCGCCTCGGCGTCTTGCATCCGCCGGTTGAATGCGAGTTGGAATTCTTCTTCTCCACCACATGCCCGTACGCACGTCACATCCATTTCCGAACCCTTTGAGGAGCTTCGGATGGAGATGGGGTGGAGGTCCATGACGCGCACGGCCGCGCGCAGTGTTGTGGCTGGTACACCGGCGAAGTCGGGAATGGCCGACGACCACACGAACATGCTGATGTTTTTCGGTACGTCGGTCCCATCGAAGGTGTCCATCGGGCTGTCCATGGGCTCTCCCTTATGGTGGACCGGGTACGACGCCACCACAAGCGCCTTCACAGGCCCGTCTCCCACGAAATCCGCCTGTAGCACCGCTTCGGGGGCGAACTCCTCTCGTACCGCATCAAGGCATAATGCGTGTCCATACAACCCACTTGGCAGGGTAGATATCTTCCGCGGAGGTGACTCGGCCCGCATTGGGAATTTACTTCGGCCACATTTCGGCCCGTCTCGGCCCGAACCCAAAAATGCCCGCCGCAGGCGCAACTTTTTAATTTTAAGTATGACAATTTGTCAAAAATCGATAGAATTTTGGAAATTTATCGATTTTCCCCTCAATGCGACTCGGCCCATCCGCAACTTTTCCTTCGGCCCGCCTTCGGCCCGGGCCTCCGTGACACGGCCCCGGGCCGGCCAATCCCAGGAAGATATCTTCCCTGCCACTTGGGTCCACCTGGTTTCCCAAAGAAGACACAATCCCCTCCCCAGGATAAGAGGCCCAGTATTGGTGGGGTTGTGCTCTTGGTGTGCGGCTTTGGGCCAACCGCAATCACGTGTTCTTGATGTGTTTGTGGCTTTGGACAAAATGTGGCCGGACACAATTCGTCAGTAATGATTTGGGCTTGGACAAAGCGCGCTAGACGCGGGGCGGCATGAGTGACCAGCTGGTGATGCCGGCAACGGATCCTACGTTAACGATCACTATCGCAACCTTCGGTCTCCTAGGGCTTGCCCGCCCCCGTGCAACGCACATTGGCCATTCTATTTAGGGTTAAGGCGCACCTGAGCCGAGTCACGCACGGGGCCTGGCGTGGATGGCGGTGGAGGGGGCGGCGCGGTGGCCGCGGCGACGACCTGCGGTGCGGCATCCCCTCTCGGCCCACCCTCATCACCGTTGGGCCACACGACCTTGCGCGGGAGCTGAGAGCGTGTCAGACGGCGCTTGCCTCCTCCGTGTGTCGCAAACTGGCCGATGCTGCAAAGCAGCAACCATTGGTCGACAACGCTCGCCTCCCCCCGTGTGACACTAAATGGCTAGTGTTGCCCCTGGCTCCCAAGCAGCGCATTCGTAATTCAGTCTTACCAATCTGATTTCACTCTATGTCACAGTTTGAATTACATACGCGACTACGGTATTGCAATTATAGCTAACATAGAAAGCAGTACAGGGTTTGTATTTGCACTAAGCTAAGCGCAAATAGAACATGCGGTACATACAACCCTGCGGAAAGTACGACAGGGCCGCACTACAATATCCTAACGCACACCCCCTAGTGATACATCCCTACACTTTGTTTGAGTGTCCCCCGCACACCTTTCCCTTTGCCGCGCCCAGAATGTTGCCTTCAGCTTCAGACTTCATGCGCCCCTCCGCGATCTGCATCCTTCCCGATGAGGCGTGGGCTCTGTGCCGTAATCTTAAGCCCTGTAACATGGCATGCACATCCATACTATATCATAAGCGCCATGCACACAGTGTTCATGTGATCAAGCAGGATGTGGTTGTTTATATGATGACGCCGTGGTGTTTCTCTGCAAATTGAGCGCGCCCAAATGTGTGCGTGTGTGTTTTGCCGCATGATCAAACTTTATCACGCGCACACAATACATGTATTCAAGTGTGCTTGTGTGCGTGTGTGGGCTATCACACTATTACTATGTCCGCTGACAAGTTGTGTGTGTTGATCCTTGTGGGACCGACTCCATTTGCACTATACATGCTTAGAAGCGCAAAGAGCACATGCGGTACATACAACCCTGCAGTAAGTACGTCAGGGTCGTACCAAGATATCCTAATGGCTACTGCCCCGTGGTTCGGTACTATCACAAGTACCAAGCCTTATGCTTCATTATGGGCACTAGAGGGGGTGTATGTGTCCCATGAAGGTTTCGAAAAATCATTTAGGACCCTTTTGATTTATTGTTGTTGCTGAAATTTACTCCCATCGACTTTAGGTATGCGTATGCGCGGCATGCTTTCGGGGGGTGAAAGACCATAAAATTAATTAAAATTTTGGGTACTATCACAAGTACCCGCATGTTTCGCCGCAGAACTCCCGCTACACGCTCCGGATGAAGATTCGGAGACCTATGTTGACAAGTTCGCGAGTTGCCCGATCTGCAGTGTCTCGTCAGATTTTCCATCCGGCCTGAACAAAACAGAGAAGTTTTTGCTGTTCTAGGATTTCCTCTGGATCCAAGATGTATAGGTGGTAATAAATTAATTAAAGATGGTGCATATTTATTAGAATCAAGTGCATATATAATTTCTAATATAAATTCTTATCAAGAGTTTAAAAAATCTCTTGAAGAGTCTCCTAGCTATCATAATAGCTTTAAAGCCCCTGTCAGTAGCGATAATTGGGAGATTAAAGCAAGCGATAGAGAGATGGTAATGACTCTTCTTTCTTCGACTACAATCACGTACGAATCGCTGGCTAGTGCAACAAAGCTTGCAATGCCAGTAATTTATACTATATGTTTGGAGCTTGAGCTTGCTGGGAAAATTGCCAGACATGCCGGGAATAGAATTTCACTAATATATTAATCTTATGAAGCTAGTAATTGTTGAGTCACCTGCCAAAGCCAAGACAATAAATAAATATCTTGGAAATGATTTTAAAGTATGTGCTTTCGAACGACATGACACATCCTTCACAATGAAATAAAATTCGTCGCTTCATCCCAAACGGCATTGCACCACTAGAGCTCTATTCGTATCGCACCTCCCTACGGTCCTGGAAAACGTTAGTATGCTGATAACGACATGCTAAACGCGTGCTAACGACATCTTAACGAATTATAACAATGCATGCTAACGACATATTAACAGTCGGTAGTATGTTGTTAGCATGTCGTTAGCACATGTCCTAAGATGAATTTATATGCTATCGACATACTATCGATATGTGCTAACGACATACTAACGCAACGTTAGCATGGCGTTAGCACGTTCTTAGTAGGACATACTAACGGCATCATAACGGCATATTAACGGCATACTACGGACATGCTAACAATGGCAAGCCAAGTGGTTTAGTATGCCAATATGATGTCCATAGCATTGAATTAGTACGTGCTTAGAATAATATGTCCATGCTAACGCAACCATCATAAACGCATACTAAAAACATGCTATGGAGAGCCGTCGCAAAAAGTTCGGCAAGAAAATGCATAATCGATCTAAATGGAGGTTTTATGATGTTTGGAGAGTTACTAGGCCTTATTAGGGCAATAATAAGACCCCGTGAGGAAAAAATTTTGGTTTTTTTTTTGGTGCTCGCCGGGGGGCAAAAACGCTGTTTTCGGGCCATTTTGAGTGGGCGGGGGCTAGAGGATTTCAGTTAGGTGACCAAATCGCGCGTTTGAAGTTCGTGGGACCTTTCAAGGACCATCACGGGCAACTTAGTGGAAGAAATGATGAGAATATTTTTTTTGGGTGCTCGCCGGGGGCCAAAATGGCTGTTTCTGGGGCCTGAGCGGACCATTTTGCGTGCGCGGGGGCTAGAGGATTTCAGTTAGGTGACCAAATCACGCGTTTGAAGTTCGTGGGACCTTTCAAGGACCATCACGAACTACTTAGTGGAAGAAATGATGAGAAATTTTAATTTGGGTGCTCGCCGGGGGCCAAAATGGCTGTTTCTGGGGCCTGGACAGGCCATTTTGAGTGCGCTGGTGCTAGAGGAATTGGATATAAGATCGGGATCGCGTGTTTGAAGTTCGTGGGATATTTTGGGGACCCTCACTAAACACTTTGTCGAAGAAATAATGAGAAAATTTTATTTGGGTGCTCGCCGGGGGCGAAAATGGCTGTTTCTGGGGCCTGGACAGGCCATTTTGAGTGCGCGGGTGCTAGAGGAATTGGATATAAGATCGGGATCGCGTGTTTGAAGTTCGTGGGATCTTTTGGGGACCCTCACTAAACACTTTGTCGAAGAAATAATGAGAAAATTTTATTTGGGTGCTCGCCGGGGGCGAAAATGGCTGTTTCCGGGGCCTGGACAGGCCATTTTGAGTGCGCGGGTGCTAGAGGAATTGGATATAAGATCGGGATCGCGTGTTTGAAGTTCGTGGGATCTTTTGGGGACCCTCACTAAACACTTTGTCGAAGAAATAATGAGAAAATTTTATTTGGGTGCTCGCCGGGGGCGAAAATGGCTGTTTCTGGGGCCTGGACAGGCCATTTTCAGTGCGCGGGTGCTAGAGGAATTATTCATAATAACATCGGAATCAAGTGTGTGCACGTTCGAACCGTGGTGTTCGGCAATTATAACATGTAGAAAGTTATCAACATGCCACAATATATTGCAAGAATGAATGCAAGCATGAAAGCACACCATGCATGCATGCAACCATGTGCATGCATATTGCAAGCATGAAAGCACACCAACACTAGCAATACTCTAAAATAACATTAACAATACGTAACAAACACATTATGTCCTACCTACCGCCGCCCAAAGTGTGGCCCCAGCACATTGCAAAACTCATCAAAATTCAGGCTCGCATGGCTTAGATTAGGCTGGCCACCTCCTTGGTTGCCGCCCAGCATAGCAGCACGCAACATTTGCACCTGGTTCACAGACATGGTGACGGACATGGTTGGCTCCACCCCGTGCGGTTGCGCCTGCAACATCAGGCTGTTCATGCTTCCCCCCAGAAAGGGGCTCGCATATTGCTGTCCAAGCCCCAATCCTTGCAACTGCGCAAGCTGAACCAGAGGGTTGTTGCCAGCCGGTCCCTGAGAAGGAAAGGGGTTCCCAGTCGGATACCACGCCACCGGCATCGGAGCCACGCCAAAGCCCATACCAGCCACGGGAGGCTCAGACGCTACCGGCGGCGCAGTATCGGCAGCAATCGGCGGCGGTGTCTCGGCAGCAACCGTCGGCGCGGATTCGGCAGCAATCGTCGCCGCGGATTCGGCGGGTTTCGCATGGGCGACGACAGGTGGTTCGGGTTCAGGCTGTGTTTCTAGCTCTGCCAACTCTCGCTTCAGTTTAGCAAGTTGCAGCTTTGCTTTCACGTCAGCGATCTCCCGCAGTATTTCCTGACTTGGTGTCACGACCTCCGCCTGTGACACCAGTTCCATCAGGCCTGCCGCCCCCTCCTCCCTGCCGACGCTCACCCCGTCCACCGACCTGGTTTCCTCCGATGGCGTGCCTTGCCACAGATTCAGGGGCTCCAACGGAGAAAACATATCCTCCCCCCACCCTGCCTCCTCCGTAGCAGTAGCAATGGGTGTTGGCAAGGTCTCTTGCGACCCCACCGGAACCCCACGGGGACCAACCTGCCGCTTGGATCTGGTTCTCGTGGTAGTTGCCGCTGCCTCATCCGCACTCCTCTTCGTCCCTGCGACCTTCCCTGCCTTGGCCTTCTTCTGAGCAGCAGCAGCAGCTGCTGCCTCCTTCGCTGCCTTCTCAGCAGCAGCTGCTGTTGCCTTCTTCTGAGCAGCCGCCGCTGCTGCCTTTGCCTCCGCTGCTGCCTTTGCCTTCGCCTGCTGCTCTGCCTTCTTCGCTGCAACCTTGGCTGCCTCCGCTGCTGCTTTCCTGGTCGCTGCAGCCTTCTTTGTGGCTGCCTCCTTCGCCGCCGCCTGCTGCCTCGCCACCTCCTCCCGCTTTCTGGCCGCATTCTTGGCCTCCGCCGCTGCACCTGTTTTCGGGACAGCATCCGCTGGCCCCCCATACACCGGCTTCAGCTCACCAGCCAGAAAGTCTTCTTCTTTCTTCCAGTGGTGATTGAAGCTGGCGACCTGCTCAAAAGTGCCCGCCTTGTGCGCCTCCTGAAAGCACTTGCAGGCTTCCAGCAGAAGATCAGCAGCCTCCTTCCTTGCCTCCTCCTCGATCATAATTTGCAACCTTTTTCCGCCTTTAGCCGTGAGGCTGCTCACTCGGAACAGCACCAAACGACGCTTTCCTGACTCCGCCCCCTCCAGACTCCACGGCCCATACACCCAGCAACCCACCCCGTTCTGCGGTTTCCCAGGTTTCACCGCGGGGCCCGCAATCCAGCACTTGCTCGGGTGCTTCTCGTGCGTCACCACCCTCCCAAACGCCATATCCCCCCGAAGACTATTCCGCAGGCTCACCTTCTCGTGGAGGGTCCAGGCGATCGTGGGAGAATTACAATTTATCGCCACGCAGTAGTTGATCTCCTCATACAAAGCTCTAAAATAATATTTTGTCATCGGCGGATTAGGCAGCAGCTGTCGTGAGTCCAAGGCCTGTATCCGCGAGAGCGGACCGGACAAGGCCCGTACCGGAAACGTCACGTTCTCCGGCGGGTTCGCTCCCACCAAGTCGATGTAAAAGTGTACGGACCAGCGCGGCCACCCCGTGTGCTTGAACTCCGCCCCGCAATGCACCAACCTCCCATGAAACACCACCACACTCCTCGCATTCAAGAAGAGTGTTACCCCCGCCAACCCCCTGCCCTCATGGGATTCCCCCACCTTCACCTTGTGCGACCCAGGGTACACCACAAACTGATACTCCTCCGTGTACACCGTGAGCACTCCGTACTCCCCCTCGTCGTAGTGCCTCCCTTGCCGCTCCGCTCCGCAGTGCGTCATAAGGCATGTCCGTGCCATCATTCCAGAGCGCATTTCTAAGTCCCTGCTATCCACCTCCCCCAGCTTTCCCAGCACATCCCCCCCCAACGCCTCCAACCGATTCATCAACCCTGTCTTCTCCTCCACGTCGACAATGAACCGGTGATCGTCCGGTGTCGAGTGAACCTTCACCCCTTTCTCCTTGCACTCCATGAAGTTCTGCCGCACTTTTTTCGTCTGGTACCCTTTGTGAAACTCCTCGTGCAGGCTGTCCAGGTCCGCTTCATCTTGCATATAAGCGACGAAATAACCGGCTCTTTCCAGCTGCGCTTGCCAATCAGGAGGGTACAGCAAGGAAGGCTGTACCCTCGAAGCAGGATCCTCCTCCCCAGGCTCCTCTGCAGGTCCTGCCTTCATCGCCTCCCCTGCTGGCACCTGTGCAGCCTCCCCTCCTGCTGCCGCGATCGCCTCCCCTGCTGCCTGCTGTGCTGGCACCTGTGCAGCCTCCCCTCCTGCTGCCGCGATCGCCTCCCCTGCTGCCTGCTGTGCTGGCACCTGTGCAGCCTCCCCTCCTGCTGCCGCGATCGCCTCCCCTGCTGCCTGCACAGGTGCTGGCACCTGTGCAGCCTCCCCTCCTGCTGCCGCGATCGCCTCCCCTGCTGCCTGCACAGGTGCTGGCTCCTGTGCAGCCTCCCCTCCTGCTGCCGCGATCGCCTCCCCTGCTGCCTGCACAGGTGCTGGCTCCTGTGCAGCCTCCCCTCCTGCTGCCGCGATCGCCTCCCCTGCTGCCTGCACAGGTGCTGGCTCCTGTGCAGCCTCCCCTCCTGCTGCCGCGATCGCCTCCCCTGCTGCCTGCTGTGCTGGCACCTGTGCAGCCTCCCCTCCTGCTGCCGCATGCGCCTCCCCTGCTGCCTGCACAGGTGCTGGCACCTGTGCAGCCTCCCCTCCTGCTGCCGCATGCGCCTCCCCTGCTGCCTGCTGTGCTGCCTCCTGTGCTTCCTCCTCTGACGCCTCCCCTTCTCCTATCAAAAGGCATGAAAAGGAAATAGGTTTGGGGACCGCTCCTGCCTCCGCTGCCTCCCCTCCTGCTGCCACGATCGCCTCCCCTGCCGCCTGCTGTGCAGCCTCCCCTCCTGCTGCCGCGATCGCCTCCCCTGCTGCCTCCTGTGCTGGCAAGGCCAATGAGCCGGAGGGCTGCTTGTCAAAAAACGCAGGTTCAGTTTTGTACAGCCCGTGAAACGGGCCTTTACAGTTGGACCGATGGCAAGAAGCCATATCGTCCATCTCCACCCCGAGGCCAACCGCGCAACGGCCGTGAAACCCGCGTTTACAAATTCTGCATGCGTGGCCCACAGGAGCGCCCTGCGCTGCACCCTTCCCGCAAAACAGGCAGTGCTCGCGGGTAATGTCCCCGCAGCGCTTGCATTCCCCTTTGTACTTAGGAGATTCCGTGCCGCAACCCCTGTGAAAAAAGCCCTGGCATAGAGTGCACTTCGTCGCCTGCACTTCGACCAGTGGTGCCTTTCCAATGTGCGGGCAATCCGGCACCACGCATCCTAGGCGAGGGGGGAACAGAGATTGCCTGCTCCGCCTGGGTTGCGCTTCCGCGCCGGAGGCTATTGAAAACGCTTGACTTCCACGACTGGCCATTTTTTTCTCGATAAGTATTGAGAGTATAAGTATATAGAAGATTTTAGTAACTAGGTGTTACTAAACAAACTGAGAAACTTGTGAGCACTTTCGCCAAACCGTACTGTAACTAACTTGCAAAGCTTTGAAAATGCGCATGCGCTTCACCGGCCGCGAGATCAGGCCAGTCACAGGGAGACTTTGATCTCGCGGCCGGTGACATCTTCTTGCGCAATTATACCATAATCTGATGTGTACAAAGAAAAATTTCACCGGCCGCGAGATCGGTCCAGTCACATCGGAGCTTAGATCTCGCGGCCGGTGACATCTTCTGCGAAATTATACACAATCTGATGTGTAAGAAGAAAAATTTCACCGGCCGCGAGATCGATCCAGTCACAGGGAGACTTTGATCTCGCGGCCGGTGACATCTTCTTGCGCAATTATACCATAATCTGATGTGTACACCGAAAAGTTTCACCGGCCGCGAGATCAGTCCAGTCACATCGGAGCTTAGATCTCGCGGCCGGTGATGCGTGTATGCGTGAACTAGACCTGAACGGGCATAACACCGGACGCGAAAGTGCAAACTCGAAAGACTTAAACTCTCAAGTATCATGAAGTGCGACTATTGCAATAGGAGAGCAAGAGTGCACGTATGGTTTGGACCTGATTGCTATCTGTGCGATATTACCGACTACCGGTACGCGCTCGCTTGTCTACCTTGCGCTTGGGATGTCTTGATGGAAGCAGAGGGCCTGGACGATTATAGGGGGGTGAATTGGGAACTGCTTTTTTAAAAACAAAGTCAGAGAGAGTACAGCAGCGGACCGCCCTACTACTGCAGTATGGAACTGATTTAGACTTTAAGGGGGGAACTAATTGCATAGGTTCCCACCTGACAATGTCTTCTCTTCGAGTGTTAGTTGACTTACTGCCGTTGTTGCAAAGCCTTGGCAAAGAGGCGCATGATTTCCCTGAGGTGTACCCGGTGGATGCAGCAGATGTAGAGCGTGGCATGGAACTTGCTTCACGCATCACAGCCTTCGCTAAGTACTGGTTGGATGTGGCGCCCCCTGTGGCGCCCGCTGTGGCGCCCCCTGTGGCGCCCGCTGTGGCGCACCCTGTGGCGCCCGCTGTGGCGCACGCTGTGGCGCCCGCTGTGGCATCCCCTAGACCGCCCGCCGTGGAATCGCGTATAGCGTCGCCTGCAGTTGGGACGACGCCAGTATCCACTGTTGCGAAACGGCGCGCTGCAGCAAGGCGACGTCAGGCGGACTCTCGCGCGAGGAAGCGTTTGCGAGTGGATATCCCTGATCGGGTCCCTGAAGAGGGGGATCGGGCGCTACCGCTGCTATCGGTATCCCGCGGGGAAGCAAAAGTCACTGGAACAAGAAGCTGCAGGGGGTATTTCAGAACGCGCGTGACGATTTGATACCAGGAGCGCTCGCGAACTATGTGCAAACGATGGACAGCGGCATTCAAACAGCGGAGCGTGGTGGC